>JBBYHO010506106.1:0-21409 GCA_038382025.1 Adansonia gregorii | reverse complement strand
TTATTATGATTTTGATTTTGTTGTATTTATGTTCATGTTTCTTTCATGTTATTGTGATGTTGATATGTTGATTAGAACAATATTATATTTACTTTATGATTTTACTTTGATTTAAGCTATGTCGATAATTATTTATCTTATTTCCATGGTTTTTATGTCAAAGCATGTATGTATTTCATGTTTGTTGCCTTGGCCGAATCTGATTTGAATTGTTCATGATCATTTTGTGCTTACTTTTATCCTGATTTCATGATTTTTAGATTATTTTGTAATACTAGTAAACATAAGGACTAAATTACAAATTTTATAGAAGTTTTCTTTGACATATTTTGCTTGGTTGAGAGCTTTACAAGCCATGAGATTTCTGATTTGGATATTTGTAAACACTTTTAGGTATTTCTAATATTTTAGAGGTCATTTTGTAAATATTAAAAATTTTAAGGACTAAATTGCAAAATATGAAAATTATATTTTATGGCTAAAAATGCTTGGTCGAACCTTCTTGCATATTGTTACCATGATTCATGTGTTGATTCTTTGCTGGTTTGATGGTTTTTAATGATTTTTTGCGGTACTTTACCATATAAGGGTCAAAATGTAATTTTACAAAGTTTAAAGGTTGCTTTGTAAATTGTCAAAAAAAATTGGGCAAGGTATTTGGCCGAATCTTTGTTAATATATTGGCTACATTTTCATGCATAATTTCATATGATTTTTATAATTTTTAGGTTATTTTATTATGTAGGGACTAAAATCAAAGTTTAGAAATTTGTAGGGACTCAATAGCAAATTTTCATATTTAGGGGGCAAAATGCACATTTCATTACTTTTAACGATTTTCATTATTTCTATGGCCTTCCGTAGGGATATAGAAATTTTTGAAACTTCTCGTATTTGTTCTATCCTCTGAAGGATACAAAATGTAAGTTTTAAAAATTTAGGGGCTTGCTTGCAAATTTTGCATTTCAAGTCAAACTTATATTTTTAGCTTTTCCATTTAGATAAAATTCATCTATTTTTGTCATTTTAGTGTCCATTAGGGTACTAGGATACTTTCACTCGAAGGTAAACCCTATGGTATTTTGGAAATTTCACTAAAATCGAGTCTTAGATAGTAATTGTAATGCTTTTATGCCAAAGGTGCATATTTAGGATAAGTTCATACAGTTCTCATCATTTTAGTGCTTATTAGGGGTACCAAGATACTTTCATGTCGAAGGTATACCCTAGGGCATTTTCGTAATTTTTTTATCAAGATGCTTTTATGCCAACGGTGAATGTTTAGGATTCATTTAGCCTTCCAAAGTCATTTTAGAGTCCATTAAGGGTACAAAGATACTTTCATGTCAAAGGTATTCCCTAGATGTTTTTATGACAAAAGTGAAAGTTTAAGGTTCCTTTAGCTTTTTAAGGTCATTTTTTAGTCCATTAGAGGTACTGGGATACTTTCATGTCGAAGGTATACCTAGAGGCATATTTGTAATTTTTCTCACCAGGATGCTTTTATGCCGAAGATGAATGTTTAAGGTTAATTTAGCCTTTTAAGGTCATTTTTGAGTCCATTAGGGATAACGAGGTATTTTTATATTGAAGGTATACCCTAAGGGCATTTTTGTAATTTTTCTTATCGGGTACTTAATGTCGATGGTAAGCCTTAGGAATATTTTAATTTTCCTTGGAACCCAATCCCATGTAGTTACCGAGTGCCTTAGTGTCGATGGCAAGCCTTAGGATTATTTTAATTTTCCTTATAACCCAATCCTAAGTAGTTACTAGGTGCCTTAGTGTTGATTTTAAGCCTTAGGAATATTTTGATTTTCCTTAGAACCTATTCCTAAGTAGTTACCGACTGCTTTAGTGTCAATGGCAAGCCTTAGGAATATTTTGATTTTCCTTAGAACCCAATCCTAATTAGTTACCGAGTACCTTAATGTCGATGCTAGTGCCTTAGGAATATTTTAATTTTCCTTAGAACTAAATCTTAAGTAGTTATCGAGTGTCTTAGTGTCGATGGTAAGCCTTAGAGATATTTTAATTGTTCTCAAAACCTAGCTTTCAGAAACCACCGGGTGTTTCTATGCCAAAAGTATACTTTAAGGATAGGTTCATTTTTCTTTTATTTTTTAGTCCTTATATTCGAATTAGTATTTCAGTGTCCAAACCGAGTCATAGGTCCTTTATTTTTGTTTCAAAATAAATTCGTATGTCTTTGAAAAATAAAGGCAATGTCTTAGAGTTAGAGTGGTGCGTGAAATTCCTCTTACCCATATGTGTAAGGGTTTTATGGATTATTCTATTGATGAGGTACCCTTTTCAAAATGGAAATCGATAATTTTATACAAGTAAAACCTTTCTCATTCTACCAGGTACCCCAGTAGGACATAAAAGACATTTTGGTTTTTTTAGAACCTTTTATGTCCCTTTGTTTCTCCATTAAGGTATAAAAAGGAATAATGAAAACTTTTGTGTCCCATTAGTTTTCCATTAAGGGTGCGTAAGATGTTTCAATTTTCAAAATGCAAAATCCAAATTTTCACTCATGGAATAATAAAATCTTATTTTAACAATACGGGAATTGTAATTAAATACCACATATTGAAGCTGGATAAAAATTAAAGTTTAAATTACCCATGATCAATAAGGTACCAATTTCGGGCACCATAAGAGGGTCGATCCTTACTTATTGCTATAATCGACTTTCAAACCCTTAAAAATTATCTCTATTACTTTATAGTGAAATTTATCTTTAGGGTTTCATAACCCTTAAAGTATTAATTTCGACAGGTGACCAATCTCATATGGCTAAAATAGATTAGTAGCGACTCCAAACAGATAGTCATTTCATAATGACTATTTAAGGTTAAGTCGAGTAAGCGATTCATCTTACCACCCAATCCCTAAAAATAAGAAAATATCAATAATAATATGTCCTATAGAAATAAGAGAATATAAATTATTGATAAATTTAACAAGTATAGAGTGAAGGCCATTTAAGTTAGTTTTGGTTAGGATATAAATCAGGGCCATATTGCGACAGCATTATGCTTAGTCTTTTAACATGGATAAAAAATCCATGAACTTAAGCACATTTTTGGCTCATCAAAGAGAAGAAAAAATGCATTAAACAAATAAAACTCCAAGGATTTAAGTAGAGATTTACACCTTAACAAAGCTTTGGTAATTTGCTATATGTGCCTTTACTCAGAATATAGGGCATTGTGGGTTATGCACCATTATTAGTCTGAAGGCAATATGGTTCGCTGCAATTCATCCCTATGACTTCAAATTTGGCTGGTGTTGACTTGGAATATCAAGTTAAGGATTATAAAAAAGTTACTTCAGATGGCCGCTTTACAATCGATAGAAAGGTATGAGTTGAGATTAAGTGCATAGATTGATAAAAGTACTCCAAGATATGATACTTGGAGGAAACAATATAGAATCTCAATTTTAGTCCAAATAAAGGCACAAATCAATCCCTAAGCTTGTCCCTGATATCTTTGACTTATCAATTGCATTGATGGAAAAATCCCCAAACACTTTATTCAATATAAGCATAGCATTAGCCAACCGGTATTCATTTATCCTCCTAGGCAAAAATTTTCTTAAAGTGGTGTAAATATCATCGATTCATACCCCATGTTTTATCCTGACAAAGGGTCATCCTTTTCTAATGATTCTTTGAGCTTTTTTTTTTTACTGTGCACTGGGCTTGAATCCCAACCCTATTTTATTGATTTGGTCAACAATTTTCAAGGCTTTGGCAATCCCTTGGAGGTGTTTTTCGAATCCTTTTCCAACCTAGGCACCCTTGCTAATAGTTAACTTTAAACCTATTTAAGTGCTCTTCGATAGGCAAGGCTTAACCACTGGCAACCTTTCTTTGACATAAGTTGTATTGAAGAACTCAAAGGATTATAAAGAGGATTCTAGGATATCTTCGTTAGGTTTGACATATGGGGCATCCGTGAAGGTAGCTGCAGTGATATCTTCTTATCCTTCGATGCTGACAACTTTGCTTTCAGTGATGAACTTTAACTTTTGGTGCAAAAATGATGGTACTACCCCCATAGGGTGAATCCAAGGCCTTCCTATAGGCAGTTTTATGATGGAGAATATCCATCACATGGAAATCAACCTCCTAAGTCTAGAAGCCTATTTGGAGGGGAATGGTGATGTTTCCTACAACATTTTTGCAAGTTCCATCAAATGCTCTCACAACTCTATGACTATTCTTGATATGAGATGTGTCAACAGAGAGCTTCTCAAACGTGACATAAGCATTACATTTAAAGCTGATTCATTATAAATGAGCACCGTGGGTAACGTGATGCATTTATAATATGTGGTAATGTGAAGTACTTCATAATTTCTTTTTCCTCCGTGTATGATTTCATCATTGTTGAAAGATATGTACTTGTCGATAGTGATGTTGCTCACTAGGCAATCTAACTGACCTATAGATATGTTTGAAAAGGCATAGGCCTTATTCAAAACCTTAAAGAGGGCATTTCTATGAGCTTTTGAATTCAACAGTAGTGACATAGAGAAATCTTGGCAGGTTGCTAATTCAATTGATCAACAATATTACATTCACTGTGCTTGATGAACTTAAGGAATTTTGTAGCTTCTTTCTCACTCATTAAATCTTTGATAACTACCGGATCTAAGTTTTTAGTTGCAAACTTCGATGTTTGAGGAACGAGATTAGCATTTTGTTGCTGAGTTTTACTTTTTGATGCTACTAAGCATAACACCTGCCATTTTGAGTCGAATGGTTTACCCCTGAAAGGTCAAAATTTATAGCTTACTGACTAGATTTGTTATTGGTCAAGGTTTGGCTTTCATAATTCCAAAGAATTGCTTTGTTATCTTTATAAAGGAAAGGGATAAAGCTGAATAATCATCTTCGACGTAGGCTAAATAGGGGGAGCTTTGGCTCTTGGTTAATATCGAACAGGATCAACAGTCTTTCAACCCGTAAGAAAGATTGCTCTTTTTTTTTTCCACGTGTTAATAGATAGTGTTGCATTTGCAAACTCAGTATGCTGGGTTTGCTTTTCATTATAGAATTCGATGCTACCCTCATTCATCATTCTCTGAACCATAGCACGAAACTTTTTACATGTTTGAAGAGTGTGGCAATAAATAGTATGAAATCACAAAAGTCATCAATTTTTTCCTCTATTTTTTTAGTTGCATTAAGTAATTTAGCTTACAGTAGGATTTGCCAAACCAAATTCTTTGGTGTTCTAACCTCCTCTATGTCTTCCACAACCTCGTAATTCTCTTCAATAACCATTTTATTTAGATCTAACTCAGCATGAGTTTGAGATGAACTAGCTTGAATGCTAAATTTTAGTTGTTGACTAGCCTTCATTTTTTAGTTTTGTTTGTCTTTACAGATACTTTTTTACCCATTCATTTTTATAGCGTCATCGATCATCCCATAGAGTATGACTATGTTTACAAAGCTCTTTGGGAAGCTTTTCTCTATCTTTCATAATAAGGGGCTTGCAATATGCTAATGAATCTGACAATTATCTCTTTTTCTGTCAATAAAGGATAAATCTGGGCAGCCTTCTCCATCCATCTCAAAGTATGTTGCCTAAAACTTTCATTAGCTCTCTTTCGTATGCCCATAAGAGACAGGTAACTTAAGATCCAATCGTCGATAAGCCTCTCATCGTCTGTGGCATTAATAGATGGATTGATCTATTAATCCCACCCCTCATAGAACTCAATCTTAGACTAGTCCATTATCTCTTAAACCATTTTTAAGAACGATGGATAGTGTTGCAAATCATCTCCTTGAGCATAGTGGTAGCAAGATGTTTTAGTGACATTTGTACTTTGATTTTTAACATTTGATACTATTCCAGCTTTCACAAAAGCTTGCCAGACCTTGCTTATCAGTGTTTTGACTTCGATAATGCTTCTTTTGATCTAACAACCTTTTTTATTGATTATCGCATTCACTCTCAGTTTGGCATGATTAGGGAGTGGATTGGCTCTAACATTTGGTCTAGGCCCTTATTCAACCTTGATCACCCTTTTTCTAGCAGACCCTGCATTTTTCTCTTAAATGAAGTGTAATGCTCAATAAAATAACCTCGTGCTCTAGCGTGGTATTCACAGTAGGCATTTTCATCATATAATTTGGGGTACAATAGTGATCTTGGGTTTGCAAATACTAGGGCCACTAGTTGACCTACCAATAGACGAAAGTAGATCTCTTTATAGAAGTACAAGAGTGGGTCAAAGTGCTCCTTTTCTCGAGGTGCTTATTGATTGTTTGGCGCTCTTGCATTGTCTAGATTGTGAGGTTATGCACTCTGGGCTACATTTTAAATGAGATTCATTGCAAAGCTCATTGCTGGAGTGAACCCAGTAGCATGAACTAGTTATGGTGCTGATGAGTAAAGGGTAAAACCCACATTCAGCATGTTCAAGAGGTATATAGCTTGCGCCTGATGCGAATTTTGATTGAATATGGCATGACTTTCAGTAATGGCATTCACCTACTTTTTGTTACCCTTATTCAATAACTTTTTGACTGACCCAAATGATTTTTCAATGGATATCCTACCACTTTTAATGGCATTCTCAATCATTTCACCCGATATAACCATATCGATAAAATTTTTCATGGCATTTCCTACTAGTCTTTCGTAGTATGGAGCTCGCAAGGTGCCGACAAACATAAATGTCATTTTTTTAGTTAAAGAGGGATGAATTTGAGCTGCTTCTCTCTGCACCTTTGAGCATATGCCTGAAGTTTTTAGAGGCTTTCTTTTCCATGTTCATGAGGGAAAGATGATCAGGGGCCCAATTAGACACATGCTTATGTTGGTCAAGAAAAACAAGAGCTAAATCTGCTTATGTACATATTCTTACGAGGTCAAGCCTTATGTACCAGTAGATAGCTATCGTAGTCAGACTATCCTAAAAGTAATGAATTAATAGTTTCTCGTTCTCTTCATATCCTGACCAATTTTTGACAATGCATGCAAAGATAGGTAGTAAGGTCAGTAGTCCCATTGTACTTTTCAAAATTTGGCACTTTAAATTTAGGTGAGATGACGAGACTAGAAACAAGCCCAATGACTTCGCGTTCACGATACTAGCTTTATCACTTCTTTTAATAGCTCGAAGGCGCTTCTCTAATGGCTGATACTTGTTCAAGTCTTTATCATTTCTAAGGATCTTTTTGCTTTCTACTACTTATTTGCTCAACGAGGTATGGGACTATAGACCTTGTTAGTGAAAAGCCTATGCCTTGAAATCCGTGAATCAAATAGGATGTTGTTATAAGATTAATGTAAATGAATGGCTGAGTTGATGGGATATTTGCTGCCAAAGCATATTGCCCATGCAATACCCTTCCTAAACATTGGTGGCTTTAGTACCACCATTCAAATTGCTTTCAGGATTGGCTAATTCTTTTTTTACATTAACTGTGCTTGTTTGCTCTTTTTCCTTGAATACCTCAAATAGTAGCTTGGTTAGATCAGCAATTTGAGCTTGGAGTTCCTCATTCCTATGGAGCGATTGCTCTTAAGACTCCCTATTCATGAGTTTAAGTCTTTCAATGTATGCTTGGTGATCATTTTCCATCGCTCGCCGATGATTGCAAGTGTTGTACCAATGATGAACCGTAGATTTCGTGTTTTAGAGCACCTTTAGCTTAAATTATAATCGAATGAGGCTTTTATGATATGTTCACGCATATGTTTAATGTAATGGGAGTGAATATGCAATCATGAAGATAAGTGAATGACTAAAACAAAGAAAGAATTAAGTTAGTCATGCAAATGCAAAAAGGACAATGGATTAAAGGGCATTTCTACCAATAGCTCTTTCATTAAAGCAACAAAAATATCCCGATTACATATGATTACATTCAAAAATGCCTAACACGGTTACACTGCTTGATTACATGGTCCAAGAAATATAACAAGTCCTATTCATGGGCTCCGGTAGGCAAGATATCATGTGTCAAAGATCAGGCTCCGTCCTTCATGTTCTCAACTTCTAATTGAGCTATCAACATCTGTTCCGTGAGATGGCGATGATGGTCCTGATAGTTTTGGCCCGCGTGATTAACCACTTGAAGCCATTCTCAATCCCACCATGCAGAGGCTCCTACTAGTACATTGACTTGGTCTTGGCGAGCTTGAAGAGAATGCTTTAAATCTTGAATTCTGAGTGTTAGAGTTTTATTTTAGCCAGGTTTGCTCTCAAATCCTAGACTTGAGCTTCCAACCGTTCATTCTTCCATTGGTAAGTTGATGCAAGAGCACGGGTTCTAACAAGCTTTTCCTTACTGACCCCAGCCATTTCTCTCCACTGATGTAGTTTTTTCTCGAGAGTAGTAATTTTTATCCTCTACTTAACTGATGACTTTCCAAGTCTTCAAGACTTTTTTGCTTTATTAAGGGCCACATAGTCTTTTTTTTCAAACTCTTAAGATCCTCATTGAGGTAGTTTTTCTCTTTAACAGCCCTATTTACCTTGCCATTCTAGAGGTAGAGGTCTATTCCCAATTGACTATTTTCCTATTTTAATTAAGCAATCTCCTAGACAAAAGCCACATTTTCTTTTTCAAATTCTCACTTGAGCAATTCAATCTTAGAGGGTAACTCATCAACTGGTATTTGTGATGTTCTAATACTAGACAGGGGTAAGGCATCATTAATGTAATAGATCCTCTATTCATTATATCCTGGGGGCATATTACTCTCTCTAAAATATCTCTCCATGCCTTGGGTTTTGTTTTCATGTATGAAAGGCTACCTAAACTTTTGACTTGTAATTAGGCTCACCATAGTCAAAATCCCACAACTTTAGGTCTTGGGCGAAAGGGATGAATTGATGACACTAGATTTGTTAAAGGACGAAAAGAGATATGTAGCTAGTGCTTCCCTATAAACCTATTAGCAGTACATATTTATAATCTCTACACCATTTATGGGGAAAACCAAAAGGCCTTCCATGTTTCCTCTTCCCCCTCGAGGTTCCTAAATTTTTGGACCTATTGCTTTTTAGATTTATCTTGAGGCCATTCCTTCTCAAGTACCTTAGAGATAGGGCTAGAATCAGGTAAGAAGTAGTATGACATCCTACTTTCTTCCGGACAAAAGTGATTGATAAGCCAAATGTGAAGGAGCGATGCATATTTGATGAAGTAGCCCATGCCTATTTTCTTACAAAAATTAAAAGCTCAAATAGTTTTAGCAATGATGGCCGGTACAAGATGGATGTTTAAGCATAAATGAGAAAAGCCATTTGCTACCGTAGCTTCAACATAGCTAATATCTTTGGGAATATAACCAGGCCATATATCGTCAAAGCATAGATATCTTGGATTTTTTGGATGTTAATGATACTCACCATTGCTTCTTTCAAACTAGCCCATGAGATGCATTCACAGCTCTTTTTTGTTTTGATATGGCTTTCAATCCAAGACTTCATTGGCTCGAGGATTTAAGCTAACCTTTTCTTGAAAGTTGGAGAGTTTAAAGCCTTATAGTATATTTTATCGACCTTTGCTCTCTTAATGTTGAGCGATGCAATGTTTTCATTAAGCGTGGGGACCAAATCTTCATAATTAAAAGTAAAACACTGATATGCTGGATTCCAAAACTGAGATGTTGCTCGTGATAAGCTGACATCCAAATTGACTTGGAGCAAAAGAGCAATATCTCCATATCTCTTAGTGAATAATTCCCTTTTGGTATTTTCCCAATTGGTCCATATAGTCCTCTGATCTTGCTAGTCATTTTGACGGTACCCTATCTTGATCCTTTCATGCACTATTGGGACATAACTTGGTTTAAGGACATCTCCATCTTTACGCTGTCGGCATTTTGACCATGCTCAGACTTCTTCAAAAGGCTTTAGCTCTGAAATGGACTATCACTCAATGATAGACACCACGTAATGAACACTAAACCATTAACCAATTGTCCTATAGTGATGGTGATTCTAATGAAATGATGCATGAATGAAAAAAAAGCAAAAAATTAATGAATTAGTAACCAATATTAAATAATAGGCAAAAGATAAATAAATGAAAGAATAGCAACAAAAATGTATCACAAAATTTGGCCTAAGAATAGGCAGTATGATGCCTAAGGGCGGACATGATAGTCATGAATGTTGAGGTACTAAAAGGGTAGCATAATGGCATGTCCGCATTAAAATTGTCTCTTCATGAAGTAACACGATACCCTGTAAGGACTAACAGTGTCTATTTAAATAGTGACGTTCATTTATCACCATCTATGTTAAATACAAGCTAAGCTATCAGTCATGCAACATGATGGCTTATTTTGGTCAGATATAACTATTTTAAGATGGCATTGCAGGTAATGGGATTCACTTGTCGTTACCCACTTATTAAAGAAGATTTACAATTGAACGTAATGGCATATCCTATAGGAATGATCATGAAAATAAAAATGACAAACGTAGGTGACAATGTTCACCCATCACCACTCGCATAACCATGGTAGATAGGAGTAAAGGTTAGAAATGTTTCCTCTAGTGATCTGACTCTTTCAGTTATTCTAGCAACATCTAGTATAGTTTGACATGGTTTACCTCATAGAGTTCACTATATAGGTTTAAGTTGCTGCCTATTTCGGTATCTGAATCACTCCTTCATCTGGTAAGGATAGTTGAGGTACCTTAATCTTAGGCCCATCGTGGGTTTGACAAAATGGGTTCGATCTGATAGATGTATTTTCCTATGCAAATGCAGAGGGGTGCTCACAAGAGACATAGGTAATTTACACCTCAGAAGGTCTTGCCATGCCTATGGGGAAGGTTACTCATGAAAGCAGATGGCTCACTTCCTCTTAATAATTAGGATACTCAACATACCATGGTGTTCGGTGGGAATCTAGTGCAAATGCAAGTGTACGGTGTGTGCCAGGGAATAATCAAACTTGTTGTTTTATTCCAATATTGCCATATTTATTCAAGTTGCTATTTATTCGAGAATGAACAATCCCTAACAATCATATGACAAAACATAAAAGGGTAGAGATTAGTCGATAAAATACAAAGGAATTATTTCTAAATAATTATGGAGACTGAAAAACAAAGAATAGAGTTAAAAATAGCTAGTTAAAGGCCTAACTCTCTAGGCCCCTAGTGGAGTCACCAAGCTATCACCATATGCTCGTCTTTAAAACTTTGGACAATCCAAAGGGCATAGCATACGCAACTTAAAAATAAATGATGGTTGGTCATGATCGAGCCTTTGAGTTATCCTTTGATCGAGATTTGGATTAGACATAACAATATGAAGAGAAGAGAGACTGTTGGGTGAATCGCTCATCTAACTAGTCTCGAATGGCTGCCACGAAGTGGTTATAAACTTGGAGTTGCCAACGATCATTTTAAGCTAGACAGGATCGAATGCCTATTGAAAACAATATTTTTCAAGTTATGGAACTTGAAACATCGATTTCAAGGTTTACAAAGTTCAAAGATTGGCTGGTTGGGTTCGGAGTTGGTTACATGTAGAGAAGTGTTGCCACGTGCCTGCGTTTAAAACTTCAGATGATCCAAAGGGCATGGCACACTCGACTTAAAGTAAATGATGGTTGGTTGTGGTTAAGCCTTTGACTTATCCTATGATTGAGATTTGGATTAGGCATAATAATGTGAAGGAGAGGGAGACCGTTAGGCGAATCAGTTCTTCGTTTAGTTTATATAAATTGTTTATGTATCATCATAAGATAATTATCAAGAAAAAAAATACACTAAAAAATTTATACAAGGTGTTCATTTTCATATAATCAGAGCAAAGTCGCGTTCTTGATCAATAATGGCTAGAAGTATACTTTTTATTTAAATTATTACACTTTAAGACTTCGATTTCGCCTTCAAATGTCTTGCTCTCGACGATAAAACTCTTCCTGCTGAAGGAATCGGCGAGATTCCAAACCAGTTGGCAGCAAAATTGCCATCCGATTCAATCCTGTTGAACACCAAAGTGGTTTCCTTTGATTTCGATGACTCAAATTCACTGTCCATGAAATTGGAGAGCGGGGAAAATCTCAAGAGTGAGCTTGGGTTGATAATGACTGTTGAAGAACCAGCACTTGATAAGATTTTGGCGGTGGGAAGGAAACAAAGGACTTAGAAAAAAAACCAGCCCAAGCACGGTTTGGTTGTACTTTTCAGTCGATCAGGATCAAATTCCTGTTGGAGACCCTGTTCTGTTTCTCAATGGATCGGGTGAAGGAATCATCAATAAAATGTCTTTTGCTACAAACGTGGCTCCATCTTATGGCCTTTCAAACGATGCTTTGGAATCTGTACCATTGATTGGGTTGCACGAGAACGCCTCGGATGATGATCTAACAGCTGAGGTTATTTGGGAGCTTTCAGGCTGCTTGGGAGCTTCAAAGGTTGGGTCATGGAAGCACTTGAGAACATACGGAATAGGTTCTGCCAAACCCAATCAATCATCACCAACAGATTTGACGAAGAACCAAACATTGGACCTGGTTCGTACGTGATTAACCACGCATTCATTGTTGTTTCAAAGTTCAAACTGAAAGCGAAAACCCCTAGCCTTAACTCCACTGTGAGAAGCAGAGCAGAGGCCAAGAATTAAGGAAGAAACAGAAGGCCACAATCGATGAAGAAACATTGAACCCACGCTCGAGTGTCTACGAGGCGTTCAATGAGCTCCGGGATCTAGCTCGAGAACTGTTGGAGGCTTCCTTCGACGAGCCAGAGTTGGTAGTCGTAGGACACCAATCGCGTACGAATCTTCATTAAACAGAGCCAAGCGCGTGTGGTGGAGTCATTAGCGAGAGCAAAGATAGAGCAAAAAGAGTTCATTTAATTATGTCTCGAAGATCTTAGAGATGGAAGTAAATGCGATGACAAGAAGGATTGTAATATAAATTTGCATTTCTAGTCGCATTGTTCTCGTAAGTGATGACTTCTTAGCTCAATTAATGTGGCTTTCTGGTTGTGCAAAGCTTCTAACTTGTGTTGGATGGGTTGAGAATCTTGGGAGGTTTCTACTTACTAGTTCTTATTCATCATGTTGCTCGGACTATTTTTTAAATATAAATATTCGATTTATACATAGATATAAGTAAAAAATATGATTTTTTTACATATATACAAAAATAAAAAAAATGAAAGAATACCCAACAATCACATCCAAATTTGAACATAGCTTAATATATCAATACGTTTATATATAGATATGAGTTTAAGATATGATTTTTCACATATATAAAAAATATAAAAAAAATTTGAACGAACACCCGACAGTCACATCCAAATTTAAACATAGCTTAATACATCGAAAGTAATACTCTTCATATCAGGGGTCTTTGACAGTAATAACATGGAGAGAGAGAGAGAGAGTAAATTCTTTTGGGACGTAAACCAGAAATGTTTGGAAGCAATTTCTACCTTTCGAGTTGTTTGATGCAATGCTTTTAAGTTATCTAGCAGAAAAAATGATCTTTGGCATTCCTGAGTATTTATAATTACCCATAGCTTTGGTTACTTTAGTTTTTTGGTGTGGACACTCTCATGGAAATGCAAAGAAAGGATGGTGCTTTTTAAATCGTTTATATCAGTTATGATGATGATTTTTAACGCGTTCAGTATGCTAATTTTAATCCCTGACTCTACGCATGATTTTGCTTACAGGTCTCAAATAATGAGTTTAGACTGGTTTGCTCCTGCCTGTAATAAAATCATGGAGTTGATTATGGTATTGAGAACTGATTGAATGGCGTAAAAAAAAAAATTTAGAAACATGTATTTGTTTAAATTAAGTTTAAAAAGTGATTATGATCATCCATCCTATAATATTAATTATGACAACACATGGCTGCGGCAAATATGTTATGATAAAGCCTGGGCTAAAACAAACATGAACGAGGCGCCAATGATAAAAGCAAAGAAAAGCAAATCAAATTTGTATCCCATCCATCAGAGCCGATCAGTTAACTTGGTGAGCCCAAAAGTAGTAGCCATGGCCATCCATCCTCCAACAACCACTCCTGTGCTAGGCTTCACCACTTGAGTTCACAGAGGCAAAGCACCCACTACTCCAAACACCATTAGAGCCATGCTAGCCACCGCAATGACCACCGCCATCCTCACCTTATGCTGCCTTACAAAACCTGCAGCCAATAGCGGAAGCACTGCACCAACTGAGAAGGCCAAGCTTGTCCTGGATTTGGCAGTTTCTCCCTCTCAGATATCACTTCCCCATCATTTCTTTCACTCTCTAATCTCTTTCGCTTCTCTCTTTTCATTTGAGCTATCTCCGAATCCCTCCGAGTTCCAGGCACGAAGATCGCCATGCTACAGGTACGGGCTACCAATCGTGCGAAACCAGCAACGATCATGGCTTTGATGTCTTGTTTAACGGAGCCAATACCCATCATTAGAGATGCAACTGAAACCAACACATCGTTGGCTCCCAAAACAGCAGCTCGAAGCCACTGTCCTCGCTGAGAGTAGTTAAATTCACTATCAAAGCAGGTTCTTAAATTTGGTTTCCCTCGGTGTCAATGACATGTACCGGAATCCCAACATTGTCAGGCGATCAAAGTTGCAGGGTTTGAGGAGCAGCCATAATGGACAAAAGCAAGAACATACAATAATAACAGTAATAATCTCAGAGGTAAGATAGGAAGGCATGTGGAGGACACACGCCTCCCGGTCGAGAGGATTTATAGATAAAATTTTGCAATGGTTAGAGTGGGTTTGATTAGGAATATGACGGGCATTAAGTGTGGAAGGCACACGCTCTAATAATTAATTAATGTATATTTCCATTTGTTTTTAGTTTATTTCTTGCCAAATTGGAGTATTCCAGTATCCTTTAAATTTAAAAGAGTAACTGAGCTGTGAGAGCCATATCAATTAATTTGGTCAAGTTACTCCAGTATATATCATGTTATCGAAATTCTTTATTGCTCAAGTATCCCTATTTAATACTTATAATTAATACGTATTAAAAATAAATATAAATTTTTCTTTCAAATATATAAAAATTTAAAAAAATTAAACATATGAAACATATTCTTCTATTTAATATTTCTTCCACATCCGAAAAACATAGTGTAGGGAGCTCTTCCTTTTCTTTTTTTTTTTTCTGATAAACTATAGAGGAAGCTTCAACATCTTTAAAACGTTAATTTCCAGTTTTGCATCAATACTAGAATCATAATTGTAAATGCGAATGTAAAAAAGCTGGGAATTATTGTGAACAGTACTCTCCAAATTAATTTTTATATGGCAATCGATCGACCCCAGTTTTCATTTATTTTCTATTCCATTCACGTAATTGGGTTCGAATTTGGTAAAATGGCACTTAGAAAACAATGGATTAAAATGAAAGGAATCGAATCAATCTGTTTATGATTCTGCTGAGTCAACTGAACCTCACTTGGATCTATGTTTGGTTTGTCCACTAAATTTTTAGGCCTAATTTCGTATTACTGTTAAAAAAATTTTAGTTAAAAAAAGCTTAGATCAGAAACACTACGTTTAAAAAATATATGTTTTAACAAATTTTTAACAATTTAGTGTTACTATGAAGTATTGAGGAGTTGAAATATTAAAAAAAATGTTTAATAACAAATTTTAAAAAATGTGAAGATAATAAAATTATTTTATTTAAAATTTAGTTTTTAAATCACAAAAACTATATTTTTTTAAATTTTTTTATTCTACTTGTCAATCCAAAATTTTAAATGTAAAAGCCAAAGTATTTTGCTCATTTCTCATTTGTGTTTGGTGTAAAATACAACTTTTGATCTAAAAAGTTATGCTAATAATAATCTCAAACAAGGCCTTAGTTGGCCAAGGTTAAGGTATCCAGCACCAAATCAACTATTTGTGCTCACACATTTCCCATCTCCGATGATGCCTTTTTTTATATGAAAGAGGTTGTAATTTAAGGATAAAAATAAAATTTGAATTTTGAATTTGTTAAATATCATATATTAAAAATAATTATGTGAATCAATTAATTTAAATTTTAAGTTCTCATCTTCAATAATAGTGATGTGAACTTTGAAAATACACCAAAAGTCTGAACGTATAATCAATAGGGCAATTTTAAATGTTCATTTGTGGGTTTTAAAATTAAGATGGAGTAAATGATTTTCCCAAAACTAACACATAAAAGAAAAAATCAACAAATCAAATTCAAGATTCAATTTTCTTATACTTGCAATTCCTCTTTACTTATATATCCGCTTAAGCTTCAATTTTTAAATAATTTTACTACATATAAAATATTAAAAATTAAAAATTTATCGCATTTCGGTAGAAAATTGAGTGATTTGCAGCTTAGAATAAACGAAGACAACAGGTGTTGAAGTCATCTGTTTTGTGCATTTAATTAAAGCTAACTGATCTAAGGTATAAAAAAGGGGTTAAACTCGTAAACATGATTGGCAGTGATAAGTATAGTGGAACAGGAGTGGAGTTGGATTGCTGACCTAAAAGAGCATTTGATCAATAAAGATTACTTATTACTACTTGCATGAAAGAAAGATAAAAGAATAATTAGTTATAGATAGACATTTGAGAAAGTGCAATTTCCACACGAAACTTGGCAATGGATGAGACCCAATGCAATATATTTCAAGTGTGCAGTCCACAGGACAATATTATTTAGCTAAAATAATTAACAAAAGTTTCAACTTCCCTTCCTACCGTACTCGAATGTAATATAAGCGTTAGACACTAATATATATAATATAAATATGCTTAAATTTTTTAAATTTTTTTATATGTTCATAATCTTTTAAAAAATTATATTCTCATAATTTTATCTGAATATATGTTTAATATGAATATTAAAAAAATAAAAAATTAGAAACACATATGTTCGTTCATCTTTAAGACCAATTTTATAATTTCCACTCAAGTTTCTTCGATTTTCTGGGGATTCTTAAGCCCCAACCATGGCTAATAATAAAATCTGACGTAGGAAAAGTTGGTTGATGGTTGTTCTTTATTTTTCTTTGACTATGGGACAACATGTTTTTCGTCTATCATAGTTACAAGGCTTTCACTTTTGCCATTATTGATAGAATTAACTAAAACTTTCACTTTGATTCGTATCCAATGCTGTTTCCATTTGGATTTTTTTAATTGAATAGTAGATGCACCAAAGTAAAGCTGGAGTTGAAATTCTATGTTCTTCATTTCTGTTATTTCGGTCTACATTGGTCACCGATATTTATAGTAATTGAAATCTTTGCTCCATTCAACATATATTTTATTATCCTTCTTTTTTTGTAAATATTATATTAAGTTCATTATGCTCATAGTATATAAAATAATATTTTTTATTAAATTTAGTAATAAAATATATAATTTTTAATATAAATATAATTTTTAATATTTTTTAATAAAAAAATAATTTGAACTCCAAGCCAAATAAAATTAAATATAAATCTGAACCTAAATTTTTTTTATGACTGACTCGTAAAGAATTCTAATTTCGTATTCCCACGTCAAAATAAATGCAGGGATCGTCGGGCTTTGGGCCACTACTGGCTAATCTCTCTTCAGCAATAGCACCTGAATGAAAATAGGGTCTATTTCATGTTAACAGACGTGTCCAATAAAAAAACTGTTGTGATTTTAAAAAAGAAACGTATTCAATACCACGATCAAAATAAAATTAGACCAGATACACCAGAAATAGTATTTAATGCCGTCCGATATCAATGACTTACATCATATATCGATGGGAGAGAAAAAATCACTATAAATGTGAGGATTACAAATAATATAACACACCGACAAGAACCAACATTAATCCCAAGCCTCGAAATAAGCCTAATTCCCACCTCTCTGTTGCTTAAATATATGAAATACTATTTATCTCATGTAAAAGCTGGTGTTCTTAGCAACTCTTCGACAGATTTGATAATCGGGTGGGTTCGGGTGAGCTCGGTTTGAGTTCTTTTGGTTTTAGGTTCTTTTGGCTTCAGACTCATACAGGTTCGAATTTTTTTGAATTCGAACTTATTCAAATTCAAACTTATTCGAGTTTAGACCTGTTCGAGAGCTTTTTTGAGTTCATGTTTGAGTTTGTTTTATATCTTTTTTATTTTATGTTAAATGTAATTATTTTTACGTAATTTAATGTTTTAAAAAGTAAATTACTAAATTATTAATTTTAAGTAAAATTTTGTTATATTATGATATTCTTAATATATTTATATATAAAAATAATTTTTAAATAATTTATTATTATAATATTATATATTACAAATTAATTGTATTGATATTTAAAATAATTGACACGCTTGTATATTTATATCATTTTTTATTATTTTTCAATGTATTTATGTTGTATAATCATATTGCGCTTGAAATTTTCAATTTCGTGTCACATGTCATCACTCGCCATGTTTGTATTCGTGCTACTTTTTATTTCATAGTCATATTAAAAGCATTATATATTTATATAAATTTTCATATATTAATAATTCATTTTATATAAATTCTGATACGTTTATATATTCAAGTCAAGTTATATAATTATATTTATATTATAATATATTAAGATATAGAAAAATAAAATTTTTAAAAGAATTATGTATAAAATATTTCTCTCAAAACAAAATACAAATAAAATAATTAACAATAAATTATTAGTAGTATTATTATATTCTTTCAAATATTCTTTTTTATAAAGTATTAAAACAAAACTTCTATAGCACAAAATTATTTATTGTCTCTGTTATTTAACAATATATTTTATTCTTTACAGTATAATTTTAATATTAGTTTTACAATCATAAAGAGTTAATAAAAGTTTCATTTACAATAATATTTTTTATGCTAATTTCTAAGTTTGATTTTTTGAACATTAAGGTGATACTTAGAAGCAATAAATGAATTAATTTTTTTTATAAATTGATCAAGATTTTGGTTATTTTAGTATTCTTATATTATATTTATTTTCTCTTTACTATTAAAGTATTATTAAATGTCGTTTTTGAAAGTGCTTTTTGCACTTACTTTAACTTATTTTTACCCCTGGTTAAGGCTTACTCGATATTTAAAAAGGTTTGGAAAAAAAAATTAGGGTTGAGCAAAAAAATTAAGCTCAATTTAAAAAATGGGTCAGGCCTTGGCTCCAACTTCTAAGGCCGAGCCTAACCTGGCCTATTTTATTATTACATAATATGTATTAATTTTATATTTATATATTATGTTATTTTTATTATATAAAAACATATATGTAATACTATAGTATAAACATTAAAAACTAAGTTAAGTCATTCATATTTTTAAATTTAGTTAAAGAAAAATAATAAATTAATAAAAAGTTAAATTTTAAAAATATATATTTTATCTAATAAATTATAAAACATATAATACGAACGAGCCTAAACAGGTTTGGACTGTTCATTTATAAGCCTTGGGCAAAATTAAAGGTCTATATTGGTTAGGTTTAGGCAAATATGTTTGATATTAATAGTATGCTTAGGCATAGCCCTACCTAACCCATAAGCACCCTAGGTGCAGATAGAGGTGGCAAAATAAACCCATACTTGAAAATCCACTCGAAAAAAATCTAAGCCTGAACTCAAATTGAATTTGATTTGACCAAAAAGTCAATGGCTCAAATTCAAGAAAACTCAAATCTGAAATAGCCCAAACAAAAAATGACTCGAACCGAAAATAACCCAAACCTGAAAAGACTCGAACCCCAAAAAACTCAAACCCAAATTTAACAGTAAAAATACATCTGATGAAATTATAATTAAATAATTTTTTATAAAGCGAAAACTTTAATTATTAATTTTATTTTAATATTCTTTTAATAATTTAATTAAATATTAAAAATTTAATTTATATTTTATATATGATTAAGCATGTTCATGGGTCAGCCTGGCAACTTGAATTGTTTTTAAATCCTAAGCCTGAGCTCTTATTTAATGTGCCTAAACCCACCATTTTAAACTAGAATTACTATCGTCACATTAAAAAATATTTTCTATTAATATTTATATATTATATAATTAAATTTAAATAAAATATATGTTATTTTATTTTAAAATCACTATTTCAAGTAGAGCCAAACTAGTCTAAAACAAAAATACAGGAACCTAGGCTCGTGTCCAATTGAGCTGAATAGGTAGCCCGACCTTTAAGTAAGTCAATATATGATAAAATAATAATTTATCAAAAAGTAAGACATATCATAAGCTTTAAAAATATTATCAATAAAGTATACCATCCATTTATCTCATATTCTTTAATTTATTTAATTAAACTCATTAAATATTAAGAGTTTATACATATTAGTAGTAAAAATTTAAATACTTCTATAAATATTATTATTATTATTATCATTATTTCAAGTAATGATAATTAGAGAATGATATAATAGATAATATCATATCAAAAATGAAAAAAAATCAATGTTAGACTAGTAACTAAATCTGCCTCACGGGCCAGACAACCTACTAAGCTCAATAGGCTAGGCATAATCAAGTTCGGGTCTTAGATTTTAAGTTTTAAGTAAGCACGACCGAAAATGGTGTTTTTTATAAATGAAATAATATATTTTTATTTAAATTTAATCATAAAATATATAAATATTAATATAGAATAACTTTTTAAATTACAAATAGTGATTTGTACTTAAATGGGCGGGCTAAGCCAAATTCGACTTTGAGCTTAGAATTCATAATTTTTTTTATCCTGCAACTAGGTTTGTGGGACCGAACTAAGATTTTTTCGAGTTAGATCGGGCCAAATTCGAGTCTAGGCTTAGACTCAAAATTACATAAAAGTGATTATATTTAATATAAAATAAAAAATGATTTAAAACATACTCGAGCTAGAACCTAACTTGAACCCAAACCTAAACCTAAAAAGGTTCGATCCTGAATTACCCCAAACTCGAACAGGGCCAAACTCGAACAAGCTTGAACCCAAACTTGAAAGAATCCAAACCCGAATCGGTTGGAACCTGAAAATTCAAACCCAAAATGACCCAACCTGATCCTGCTTGAACTCGCCCAATTACAACCTCTAAATACAAATGTTACTTGATAATATATACTAACTTTTAAGTTTTTTTATTTTTGTTATATTACTCTTATATTCTCTTCTATAATGTTGTTAGTCTAAGTCCAACATATGATTTTTTTCATTTTTTTATATGGTATTATCTATTATTGCTTTCATATTTTTTAATCTATCCTATTACTTTGTTATACTATTATCAAACTCTAATTATCATTACTTAAATAATAATAATAATAATAATAATAATAATAATAATAATAATCATCATCATCATCATCATCATCAAAGAAGAACTTAAAATTTCACTAGTAAAATATATAAACTCTCAATATTCAAT
>JBBYHO010506095.1:8308-21409 GCA_038382025.1 Adansonia gregorii | reverse complement strand
TTAATCATATATAAAATATAAATTAAATTTTTAATACTTAATTAAGTTATATATGGTATTAATATTTAATATTTAATATTTAATTCTTTTTTTATATAGTATTATCTATTACGACTTTCATATTTTTTTAATTTATCTCATTACTTTGTTATATTATTATAAGATTCTAATTACTGTTACTTAATAATAATAATAATAATAATATTCAAAGAAGAATTTAAAATTTTACTACTAATATACACAAACTCTGAATATCTAATGAGTTTAACTAATAAATAAAGAAAATGTGATAAATGGATGATATACTTTATTAATAATGTTTTTCAAAGCTCATGATATGATGTAGTTTTTGATAAATTAATATTTTATCATATATAGACCTATTGGGTCTATCCACTCGGTCTAGTTGGGTCTGGCCCAACTTCTCATATTTTTATATCGGACTAGCCTGACCCGACTCAAAATAGTGACTTTAAATTAATATATTTTATTTAAGTTTAATTATAATATATATAATATTAATAAAAACTATTTTTTAACATGATAAATAGTAATTTTGGCTTAAATAGATAGGTCTTGGTACGTTAAATAAGGGCTTGAAATTGAGATTTTAAAAAAAATTTAGACCATAGCCCAACCCAACTAATAAACAAGTTTAATCATATTTAAAATATAAATTATATTTTTAATATTTAATTAAATTATTAAAAGAATATTAAAATAAAATTCATTATTAAAGTTTTTGATTTATAAAAAAATATTTAATTATAATTTCATCATATTTATTTTTAGTATTAAATTCATGTTTGGGTTGGGTTCAGGTTGAGCTCGGGTTTAAGTTTTTTTAGGTTCGGGTCATTTTAGGTTTAGGTTCTTTCGGGTTCAATCATTTTGGGTTCAGGCTATTTTGGGTTCAGGCTATTCAAGTTCGAGTTTTTGGGTTCAAGCCATTGACTTTTTGATCAAATCAAGTTTAGTTCGAGCTTGGGCTCAGGTTTTTTCGGGTGGTTTTTTGGGTTTGGGTTCATTTTGGCACCTTTACACATACCCTAGTGTAGGTGTCCTCCAAGTTTTGACCAAACCCTAATATACTATGACGTTACTTTGGGTTGATACATTTTAAGGGGTTTTAGCTGCTTAATCTAAATTCTTAATTTAATTCTGATGAAACCATTAATTTTATTTAATTAGATAAATTTTCATAATTTCAATTCTAATTCTAAATAAAATTTTGGTAACTTTCCATAAATAGAATAATTATGTAATAATTATCAAAAATAAAAGTAACTATAGTAAAAAAATTATTTAATGGCATATAAAAACAATTTTTTCTTTAATAAAATTTATCTAGAATATCATTCATATAATTTATAAATAAATATTTAATCAAGGTTTTTTAGATACCAAATTAATTATATAAATAATTAATTTACCCATGTTTGTTTAATTTAAATTAATCCCTATATTTAGTAAAAGGCAAATATAATTAATTTAAATTAGTCATTCTTGTCTTTAATAAATATTTACTAAAATTATATATATATATTCTAAATAAATAATGTAAAAAATCATTTTTATTATTTACTGAAGAAAACACTTAAACCCTTAAAGGAAGTGTAACTAGCACACTAATTTACCAGATGAGAATCTTCTGATTTTAGGTATTTCAATTGATAACCATTTGTTAAGGAATTATGTTGAGCTAGTGAAGGGACCAATCGGAGATATACAAGGCTCCAATAATCTATATATTAAATATTCTATAATGAATAAATAATCAAATAATTACTAATCTTAAAGTCATACCACTAAAGACCTTAGACTGCATTCCTAATTATATATTATATTCCGTAAGCTTTATAAATAGCTTTTTAGTCCAATACATTGTTGTTGTTTAATATTCGTATATAATATCAGTGATCAACTTAAGGTTAAAGTCTATTTTACCTACTAGATCATTTTATTTTGATGTTCCATTATACTCTCTATATGAAAATGATTGCTCACCATATGCGAACAGTTTATCAACTGATATACAAATGACCAAGGCCTTATCCATTTTCATTATTTTCGTATAATGCCTTGTAAGAGGATATCCCTTACTATTTATAGGAGCAATGATTCCATATTTATAAATAAAACTCTCATTGAGTATAAGTTATATACCTAACAAACCGATCTAGTAGTTACTTTAAGACGCTTTAGCCTTTGGAACGTCAAAGTATATAAGTTATAAATATAGAGTCAATTAACTCAGGATTTAGGTAACTACACAATGAACATCATAAGTTAATTAATCTAAGTAAATGGATTTATTAATAGATTAATTGCATTTTGCTCTAGTCTAATATATCACCAACTCTAGGCGATACATTTATGTCTTTACTCAGGAGTCAGCTTGCTCCAGATGGTAAAAACAAATCATCTTCCTAATTGGATTTGGACAACATAATGGCCTTCATATAAGTTAACTGCTCATATTAATCTCATAAACTATAGACTATCAATTTAGACTACTTACCTTAGAATGTTGTTTTCCTACATATAAAGTCCATTATCTGTAATGTTCTAACGATATAAACATAAGTAGTCAATGAGCCATATTAGCTTACATTTACTTTAACATGTAAATGAAATAAAAATGGATAGCAATGATATAATGAAAAATCTCAAATATATAAATATGAATAATTAGTTTAAACTAATGAAATACATTATAATTTGTTTCATCCTTAAGGCATTCCAAACTTTATGCTTTATTGGATAATGTAACTTTAATATTTTAACAAAATTCTGTCAGTTGTTAAAATATTAATTGCAAATGATATTGTTGGAATAAGCATTATGTATTGAGAATAAAGAATTTTTTATTTCTTGTTCATTAGGTGGTCACTTTGGAATTTCACATTATTGGCCAACTAAACACTGTAATCTTAAATGAAGGGACTTGAACCAAATGCATGCATGTCGGATTGATTGGAATGCACATCGGTGATCTTCTAGGGAGTAATCCTCTTTTTTGTAATCTCATTTCAATTAAACCAAATGACCCTAAAAAGTAAACTAAAATAACTGAATAACAAAGATAATAATCAATCAAATAATCAATAGGAAAAGCTTAGGATTACAATTTCTTTAAATACTTCATTTGAATTTGTTTTACCCCTTTAACTTGACTAAAGATAATGAGTTCCTAGCCTAGAGTTCAAATTTATTTATAAGTATTTTTTAATTGTCTTATAAAAGTATCTCATTTAACCAAATCATCCCTACGTGAGTAGAGCTAAAGAGACACTCGTTGAGCTTAGACTCTAAATTAGTTACATAAGACATGCATATTTCTATCTAACATGTAGATTAATTCACCATTATTGCAACATGCCTCCTTTGGAGGAAAGCAAAAGTGACTTAAAAATATCTTTCTAGGGGGAAGTGTTTTCTTGACCGAGACTTTTTTGTTACACAGAAAAGAGAGAAAAAAAGTATGGATTCTCAACTCTTGATCATGAAGAAGGATTTTTAGATTAATCATTTGTCTAGCTAGTTTTAGGAGGCCACCATGAAGTGGCCAACAATTGAAGTTTCCATCGATCATTTAGGCTAGGCATAATAGGATGCCTATTGAAAACAATATTCCAAATTATGAAACTTAAAACATTGATTTCATGGTCTGCATGGTTCAGATATTCGATTATTGGGTTTTCGGAGTTGGTTAAGCGCATGAAGGTATGAACCTCCTTGTGCACCTAAAATCAATAGCTTTATAGCTATGTCAACATGGTTTCTATTTCCTTAATTTTAACTTGTAACTTGATATAATCCCCTTTTATGCATGAATTTGTAAAGTGATAAATTCAGGTTTTAATGAAGATTTTAATCCTATATGCATCCTGGAGAGGTGGGAAACATTGAGATTTTTGACAAAAATGATTTCCACATTTAATTTTAAAAATAGAACATTTCATGCCAAACACTAAAGAGATACCACATGAAACATTGCCTTTATGATTTTCGAAAAGCAATTTTGAAATGACAAATGCAAGATGCTCACCACAAGGAAAACATGTTAGTAAAATGAAAAAAAGGACATAATATTGCGTAAATAAATCATATAAAAGAATAAAAGGGAAAAAGGAAGGGATGATCGGAATATATCGCATCATTGTCATTAGTTATCTTGAAATAACCAAATTAACAATTTTATAGATGTGTTCAGATCTATTGATTAATTGAGGTATGAAAACCGAGTATCAATTTTGAAAAGTCCAGAAAAGTCTAGGAGAGAGATAATTTAATTTTAATGATTTTAGAAAAGTCAGAGTATCCCCTTCATAATAAGGTTGGAGTATCCCTTTTAGATGAAAATTTTGATAATTTTTAGAAGAACAACATTAAAAGACTTATATTGACAAAGATTTGATAATTTCTTAACAAAATGACATTTTTTATGATTTTTGACAAAGTTTGTGATTTTTTATTAAAATAAAAATTGATAAAATAGGAATGGTAAAATTTAAAAACTGCTCATTCCTTGATCTGAGCCTATAGCGGTTGACACATGTTGTTTTTTGAACTTGACGAGGTTGATTAGGGTCACTCAAAGGCATCCGAATGCCTCAAAGTAGGATTTTAAAAATTAATTAATTTTGATAAATGCTAAAACAAAGGACATCATCATGCTATCCCCATTTCCAATTTTATTTTTGGCAAATCTAAAAGTACTAAAAGTTGACAAAGATATCATTGGAAAGACGACTCGATAAGGTTTAAATTAAAAATATTTTAAAAGTCTTAAAGAATTGTCTCATATATGTAAATAATTTTAAAGTTAGGATTAGTTCAACATCAGCAGTATATGCATAAGAAATGGTGCAGCTGACTTTGAAAAATCATTTCAAACTCATTTGGAATCATTAAATCACCAACAATACCTTTTTGGAAGAAAAATTTCATAAGTCTTATAGAAAAATATTTTTAAAATTCAAAAAAATCATCTGATGGGCCAAAATGGTTCAAACATATACAATTTGCTAATTCTAGTGGGTTTCAAATAGTGTAGTTCAAAAAATTATAACTCTTTATTTGGAAAGATTCGAGGGTAAACAAGATACCATTGGAATGGTAATTTAATGCCTTCTAGGAAAAAATATCAAAAAATTCATGAAAGTTTGTTTAAGGTTCAAAGATGATTTTTTAATTCATGGCCATAGTTTGACTTAGTTTTTTGGTTTTTCAAGCTTTCTAGAGCTAGACTTGAGTTTTGGACATTTGAATATTAGCAACAATAGGGGGTTAATGATAATGGCTTCATAAGCTTATTCGCATAATCTCAGAGTAGTTTGGGACGATGGAATAACCCATTAACCATGTCATTAATAAAGAACTTTAGGCAAACAGACCAAGGCATAAACAACTTTGGAAAATAGAAAGGGACATTTTATTTTTTTTTTGAAAATAGAACATTTAGCCTCATTAAACCTTGAATCCAAACATGGAAAGCTTGATTTTCCCCAAGATTGGAAGACCAATAAATAAAAAACCTTAAGTCTATGTTAATCTCTATTTATTGCAATTAACATAACCTTAACTTGAGGGCTTTTTTGTTAAAAAAAAAGATTTTTGACCAATTTAAAATAGGCACCTTTACAAGCAAGGCACTAATTAAATATGATATTCATGGAAAATAAACATAGGAAGCATGTTTAAGCAAAAAAGTGACATGTGACATGAAAATAATGACAAAAATGTAAGAAAATGACAAATTATATGCATGAAAATGTGAACTTCATGAATAACATCAAGAATTATGCCATGGAAGATGACATGAACATGTTTAACAAGAAAAAGTTTGGTAGAGTTTCCAAGATAGCATAAAACATGATTTGTAAGTAAACCAATCATATAAGCATAGTGAAGCATAGTGAAAGGGTTATCAAGGCATTAATAGTCCTAAGTCTACCACAAACAAAGTGATAAAATGCATGAGAGTCCTAGGAATAAGGTCATGGTCACATGGATATGTCTTATTAAAGTGATGATGATAATGATAAAAGGAGAAAATGATATGAAAAAAAGATAGAATTTATACAAATAAGCTTTAAGCTTTGCCTTTGTTGTTAAGCGAAAAACAAGTCAACTTTGAGCTTACTCTCTCCCTCTCTTTACTATTGATTAGCAAGAAAAGCATGGTCAAGAATGTGCCTAATCGATATATTAACAATAGATGGGGGTTTGAGAGGAAAAGAGATTGAAATAAAGGGTTTTTAAAGAGTTTTTAATAAAGACTTCGAAAAGTTATAGGAATAAGAGTGTTTGAGAGTGGAAGATGGCTAAAGAATGTTTTTGAAGAGTGTAAGAATTAATGTTAATTCCTTTCTGAGCTGAACCAAGATTAAAGTATATAGCCATGTGAATAGTAAAAATAATATGTAAAATGTAAGGGCAATTTAAGGTTTTTGGTGTATGTACCTCTAATGTGGACAAGGTACTATGCTCAGCTGTCCATTAAATCTATTGGCTTGCTTAGCAAAAATAGGAGATCAAGGCCACTTTATGTAGTTAAGCCATGAGAAAAACCAATGTTACATTTAACAAATTGAATTAAGTCATGAATATGTCCCTAGTCATGACTATTTAGGCTTAAAAAATGTAACTAATCCAATCATAAGTCTAATACTAAGGTTTAGTATGAATTTAGATGATTTTTTTAAGCCAAAAACATGGTCCAATTAGTGTTTTAATGTCTTGGTGCAAAAAGGTGAAAATAGCATCAACTAGGCCACTTTTGTCCTGGTGTATCGATACTATGCTTCTTATATCAAGACTTGAAGCAAATTTTTGCCCAGGTATCGATATAATGGAACTAGCATTGATACATGGAGCTTGGTATCGATATCATCACATCTTGTATCGATCCTAGTTGGCCAAAAATTTAATTTTAAACATTGACATAATCTTGTATCAATACCATAGGCCAAGTATTAATACACAACAACATGTATACTATGCTTCTTGTATCGATACATAGAGCAAATTTTTGCCTAGGTATTGACACAATGAAGCTGGTATCAACACATAGAGCTTGGTATCGATTCCATCACTTCTTATATTGATATTGGTTGGCCAAAAATGCGATTTAAGCTGCAACATAACTTAATATCAATACCACAGGCCAAGTGTTAATTCATAACAACATACATCATACCACAAGCCACAGTACTGATGCACCAACACTTATATCGATGCATTGACATGTTATATCACTACAACATGTGAAATTTGGCTTTTTGCCAATGTAAAGGTTTTGTAGTCGATACACTAAGTCTTTATATCGATACATACATGAAAAGTGTTACTTTCACGTAGCTTTAGCTCCTCGAACACCTTTCTTCAGCTGGGAATGATGGATGATTGACCTATGCTTGCTCAAATGACCTTAGTGACACCTTGAATAGTGACTTTTGATTTTTTTTGACATTTTTTAATATGGTCCCTAGGCATTTCAACTCTTGAATCGCAACATGGCATTTAGTAGTCATCCTCATTTTTTGTTTTATTATTCTATTATATTATGTTCTGACTAAGTCCAGGTATGCCAAAAATTGATATAAACAAAATAGGATATGTACAATTATAATAAATGAATATCAAACATATGTTATTCAATCCAAGTTTAAACACAAAATTTATTTTTTCAAATTCATTAGGGTTTACCAAATCAATGTTAGGAATGCCCTAAAGATAAAAGACATTGTAATGTATTTCATCAGTTTAAATTGATTATTCGTATTTATATATTTGAGTTTTTATTACATCATTACTATTTTATCTTTTTTTAAGTTACATGTCACAGTAACTGTAAATAAATATGGTTTATTAACTACTTGTGTTTATACTGCTAGAATGTTACATATAATGGACTTTATATGCAAGAAGACACATCCTAGGGTAAGTAGTCTAAATTCATATTCCATAGTCTATAAGGTTAATGTGAGTAATAAACCTATATTAAGACTATAATGTTGTCCAAATCCAATTGAAGAGATGGTTTATCTTGGCCATCTAGAACGGGCTGACTCTTAAAATACAAACATAGATATATTGCCTAGAGGTGGTGATATATATGACTAGACTAAGTGCAATTAATCCATTAATAAATCCATTTACTTAGATTAATTTACTTTTGATGTTCATTTTGTAAATTACCCTGATCTTAAATAAGTAATTGACTTCATTCGCAGAACTTGTATGCTTTAACATTCCAAAGGCTAAAGCATCTTAAAATAATAAGCTACTAGCTAGGTTTGTTTATACGAGAGCTTTACTTATAGATATGGAATCATATCTTCTATAAAGAGTTAAGGTTATCCTAGCATTATATGGGATAGTGAAGATGGACGAGGCCTTGGCCATTTGAATGTCAAATGATGAATTGTTCACATGTGGTGGATAATCATTTTCGCATAAAGAGTACAGCGAAACTGTAAGATAAGGTGATCAAGTTGGTAAAACAAACTTTAACCTTAAGTTAATCATGAATATCATATGAGGGTATTACACAGATAACAAGTTCATTGGACTAAAAGGCTATTTATATAACTTACATAATATGGTATGTAATTGAGAGTGTAATCTCAGGTCTTTAGTGGTATGATTTTGAAATTAATAATTATATGATTATTTATTCAATATAGAATAATTAATACGTAGATTATTACAGCTAATTATATATGTCTAATTGGTTCCTTAATAGATGGTTATTGGTTTGAATATCAAATGTCTGATGATTCTCAATATGGTGAAGTGGTGCACCAGATACACTCATTTTAGAAGTGTAGGCATTTTCTTCAGTAAATAAATAAAAATGATTTTTTGTATTATTTATTTAGAATATATATTTAATTTAATTAAATATTTATTCAGAGAAGTATGAGTAATTTAAATGAATTATATTTATCTTCTAATAAATATAAGGATTAATTTAAATTAAATATATATATGAAAAATTAATTACTTAGTTAATTCGATTTGTATACAGTGTTGTCTAAGTATTTATTTATAAATTAAATATGAATAATATTCTAAATAAATTAAAAAATTATTTTATTTATTTTAATTTTTATTAAAATTAATTATTTTACTACAATTAATTTGATTTTAATAATTGGTATATAATTATTTTATTCAAATAAAATTGCATAATTTTATTTTGAATTAGAATTAGAGTTATAAAAATTATTTGGTTAAATAAAATTAACGATTTAATTAGAATTAATTAAGTATTCAGATTAAATTGCCTAGACTCTTTAAAATAAATTTGGCCAAAACAATGTGTGGGTGCATTAGCGCTTAGTTGAATTTTGGGCTATACCCACACTCGGTTTGGGGACCAACTAGGGTTTTTTTTAAGGAGGTAGAAAAATAATTATTTTAATGAAAAGAAAATTAAAATAAAGGCCATTTTATTACCTGATGTAAAATCAAAGGCAACCTCTAAGGTTTTAGGTTAGACCATATGCACCACCTTTAAGGTATCTAATTACATCATCTCATGATTTGGTGTAAAAGTGGTCTTCAAGGACAGTAAAGTCATGTGAGTCCATAATTGATTAAGAGAAAGAGTACCCACATACTATCATCTGAGAATTGGAGAATAACGGAGAAAGCTAACTGGTAGAAGCTTTCACATGGATTTACTCTAGGAATTCTTGGGTAGTACCTGCAGATCTACAACTTAGGTACTTGATTATGTTAGTTTTGTTGTATATAACAATACAATCAAGTATGATCTATTTACAAAATTGTTTCAAATTCCACTATGCAATCTGACTTGTTTCTCCAACAATCAATCTAATGATGATCAAGTAACTAAAAGCATTAATGGTAAGATTGAATAAACAATTTAAATATCATTAACATCAAGAAAAGAGTGAAATAATCCATATTACATATTAAGTTCTATTGCAAATCTAGAAAAATAAATTTATTTCATACTAAATAAAAAAATATAAACCAAGGGGTTTCAATATTATAAATTTTATAGGAAAGAATAAAAGAATAAAGGAAAAGAAAAACTAAGTTGGTCGAGTCTTTAATTTTTAAGCTTCTCTAGTATATATTTTCTCCTATTGGATTTTATGTTAGCTACTCTCCTCTTAAAAAACTAGGTTAAGAATATATCTAAAAGTCTACAACCCTAAAAAGTTTATCTATAAATTATAAAAAATCCTAGAAAGAGAAATTTTATATGTAAGTAATACAGGCAATTTATTTTGGAAGTTGTCAAGCTAGGTTCACTTTGCTTCTTTTTTGTGTTATGCATCTCAAAAGCTCTTTTGGGCTTTAAGCCTAGAGAAATACAAAAATACCAATTACTATATAATTTAATCATAAAGAAAATAATTAAGACTAATTTAAAAACAATTAAAATTTACCAAAATTTAAATAAAAACTGTTAAGACTTGTAAACTTTAATATACATATTGTGAATAACTTCATTTAATAAAATTATCACACTTCATTTCTCTTTCATCTTTCTTTCTACTAAATCTCTTTCAAATTTTTTCCTTTTTTCTTCTTAAAAAATCTAGCTCTCATTTCTTCTCATTTCTCATTTTTAACTTTACCCAAAACATTTTCACCCTAAACTCAATTAAACTCAACCTTTTTTAAACCAAAATCAACTTGAAAGTAAAACCTTAAATCTGATTGCATTTTCTCACCTAATTTCCTTTGTTTTTTCTCTTGATTGTAGGATTTTATAGAAAAAAAGAAAATAGTACTCTATAGTACTTTTTTGTCTAATTTTTTTGTTTTTATTCTTTTTACTTATCTTTATTTATTTTTTGTTTTACACGAGTACTTTAGTTAATCTTTTAAAAGTTTATGAAATTTGGTTTTATTTTGTCTTTATTTATGGAAATTTTAGGCTATTGAACACAAATTTTTAGGTTAAAAGCTACGTTTCCTTGTAACTTCAATGTTAAACAGGTCAAAATCTAGCTTATGTGGTTAAAATCATAGTTTAGGCAACCCAAATTAAAAACGCTAAAGCTTTTATGGTTAGGAAGTTGGCTTTTGGGTAAAATAATTTTATTATCCTCACATCTCTAAATTTTTATTATTTTAAGCATTTATTTTTTGACATTTTATTTCTGTACTGTACTTTTTCATAACAAAGCCAAACATTTAAAATTTCTTAAAACACATTCTTTTTATCATATTTTTTTGACCCATACTTTTTTCAACCTAACAATAATGAAACTAGCTCTAGTTGTATTTTCTTTACCTAATTTAGTAAACATTATTATTTTGCTTTTTCCTTTTAGTTTAGGGAGGGAAGAGCAAGGTAGGTAAGAAAAAGAAAGAAGAGGAAAAGAGAAAGAAGAAAGGAAAAGAATTGAGGTTGATAGTGACAATTGTACAAATGGGTGATTAGGGAGAAATGAAAAGGCAAAAAAAAATTAAAAATAGAAGAGAAATGTAGGTTGTACAGAAAAGAGCAAAATAAAAATAATAAAATATATTTTCATGCTGATGCTTTATTTACTATCTAACTTTTTATGAATGAAAATTTTGATTAATTCATTGTAAAATTTTCCAACTACGCAGATGGAATTGAGATATATAGTTTTATGTGTTTTAAATTTCTTTGCTTTACTCTTGATTTCATTGCTGTGTAAATTGATAAAATTGAAGTATTATTAGCAACTATCACTTTAGAAGCAAATTTTATTTTCTCTGATAATTTTTTATTTTATTTTTTTATTTTAATTTCTCTGTTGCTTTTTGTGCTCAAGTTAATTACCTATTTATTTTTTGTTTGCTATTTATTAGTATTCTATGCTCATTGTCTCAAGCTATTAAGATCATCATAATATCTGAAACTAGCTTATTCCTTAATAATATTAAAAAAAAACAATTATGCCATTAGTGGAATCATTTTCGTGGTCATCAAAATGTCAACCCATTAACATCTTTTGTCAATTTTTATTTTGATGTCTCTAACCTTTTTTTATTATATTATGTGCATAATCTATACTTTTAATTGCATCAATTACTTTGAAATTATTGAAGCTTGAGCCTGTGCTAATTTTTTTTAAGCTTTCAACTCAACTTCTAAGAAGAACTTTGTTTTTGTATTCTTGATCATTATATATTTTTTAGAAACTTTTATGAGATGTTCTAATATATTTTATGATTGGTTTCAAAGCTTAAATACAGGTTTTGGTATCAAGATCAAATTTCTTTCCCAAACTTATTATAAGTTGCCTTAACATTGTTCCAAGGGTATGACAATAGATGAGAGTGTGTGGAAAAGGAAAAAGGATTATTTTTGAAATGTCATAAAATGAATAAGATTGTTGTTAATCCTTTTCAGCTTAGTGTGATTAGCCACTACAAAACTTATCTTTCTAAAAAGTTCCTATTTGAATTAAGTTTCATTAAAAACAACTATTATAGTCTACAATAAACCAAGCTAAAATGGGTTTGGAAGTTGATTATGTATGGGGAAAGGTGTTAGCATCCTATCTCGCTTGGAAATGCATATCACTTAATCGTGTATCTTCTTTAATTCTAACATATTCTAATTATTGCATTTAAAAATAATTTTTTTAGTTAAATCATGTAATTAATTGGAAAAATCATTTAAAAGGATAAAAATTTTGAGAAATCTTTTCATGTGCTTCAGAAGCTTGGACAATGTATCTCATTTTGAAAAAAAATGTTCCTCTATGAAAGATACTTATTGGAATTCACCTTAGATATCTAGTGAAAATCCAATAAAATATCTTCTCTTATTATTGTGCCTCGTTTTATAAAAGAAAGCTCCATGTATAATGGGATAAATGCAAAAATCGGGATGTGGCAATCATAAGTAACAAGCATCATAATGTTAAAATAAATCTCATTTATATTTGACTATCGAATTAAGTTTTACAAAGATGTCTAGTGTTTGATAAATTTTTAAACCCTTTCTTAATACAGGGTAAATTTAAGAAATCATTATTTTAGTTTAATGATAAAATTGCAAGAAAAGTATAACTCTTATGAAATTAAATATTTAATTAAGACAAAACATTTTATAAGAATTGATATATG
>JBBYHO010506084.1:11327-21412 GCA_038382025.1 Adansonia gregorii | reverse complement strand
TAAATTTAATTATAATATATATAATATTAATAAAAACTATTTTTTAATGTGATAAACAGTAATTCTGACTTAAATAGCCAAGTCTGGACACGTTAAATAAGGGCCTGGGATTGAGATTTTAAAAAAAATTTGAACCGCGGCTCAGCCCAACTCATGAGCAAGTTTAACCATATTTAAAATATAAATTATGTTTTTAATAGTTAATTAAATTATTAAAAGAATATTAAAGTAAAATTCATTATTAAAGTGTTTTATTTATAAAAAATTATTTAATTATTATTTTTTCTTATTTATTTATAGTATTAAATTCGGATTCGGGTTCGGGTTCAGGTTCAGGTCAGGCTCGGGCTTGAGTCGTTTTGGGTTCGAATTCTTTCGGGCTTGGGTTTTTCGGGTTCGAGGTATTTTGGGTTCGGACCATTGGGTTCGAGTTTTTTCGAATTAGGTCCATTGACTTTTTGATCAAATCGAATTCTATTCGAGTTCAAACTCAAATTTTTTCGAATGAATTTTCGGATTGAAGTTCATTTTATCACCTCTACCTATAGCGGATGAAATTCAAGCTTTGGGTATTCCTACCTAATATGTATTCATAACAAATCCATTCCCTATACAAAACTTGAATCATATTTTTGGTCTCTTAACTGATGTTTCGTGTGGCAGAAATGGCGGGCCAGATCGTCCGCTCGTTGGAAATTACTTGAAACCATGCAGAATGTACTTCACATGAACTTTTTCTTAGCCATTAGGGCCCTCAGAGAGTCCTTTAAAATTTTTACGTCTGCATTTTTTTTTTTTTTTTACTTTCGTTTCCCCTTGTTTTTCCACTTTGATTGAATTTGAAAGCCTTAGGTTAAGCTCGTTGATCTGTCATCTTCAACTTCAACTTGGCCCAATTATGTCCCAAACCTGACCTGGCTTCTCTGCCATAGGTTTGTCACTATTTTCATACGTCGTTCTTCTATCTATTTATCCATTAATCATTCGTCTATTTCGAAAGGTCATTTTTCTGCTTTGATGAGAGTTCATCGAACACCACACGTTACAAATCTAATGATCCAAACGGGCCCCCTGTTCAGTGCGTTTGAAACCCTTTTGGGGTTCTAAACGTACTGGTTTTCTGTTTGAATAACCTGCAGTTAAGGCACGGTTGAGTTTTCTTTTGTTTTAATTTTTATACCCTCTGCTTATTTTTTTTGTTTAATGATTTTTATTTAAAATAATAAATAAATTTATATAATTACATAAAATAAATAAATATATAACAAAAATTTATTATTAAATATATAATAAATTTACACATGAAATAATATATAATAATGTTTTTGAGTGAATAAAATTTTTAAAATATTAAATTATATTAAATTATATTAAAATAATAAAAATAAATATTATTTTATTAAATTTAAATTTTTACAAATATAATATCGTTAATTATAAATAAATTTTAATATAGTTCTTAATGATCATTTACAATCCCATCTCATTATCATTTACATCCAAGTAATATATCTTATTATAAATTTTAATATCATCGTTAAAATATATAATATAACTATTACAATAATTAATTTCATCATCGTTGTTATTTTTAATCTTGCAAAAATTAATTTCACCATTCATTCATCTAAACGAAACCTATATATTAGCCAATGAAAATCTTACTAACGTGATAGAATCTGCACAAATGTATTATATATATATATATATATATATATATGAACACACAATTATAAGCATATAAATAGATTGTCAAACTGCTTTCAAAGCAGCCATAAAAAGCGAACATGTGGGGTTTTGTTACAAAGGAAAACGACAAGATGCAGCACACATTTGTAAATAGTTAATTTACTCCAACAGATTCCTTTTTTCCATTGATTTTTATAATCTACAAATCAACACTTAATCAAGCAGTTTTATTTGGATAAGAAGATGCTTTTATTATCCTTAGAAGCGGCAAAGGCTCTTAATAAAACAACAAATTACTGGTAGCGGTTGAAGTATCAGACAATTGATATGAAATGCATTAAATATTTATTTTATCTTATATTTTAATCTCATTTTTAATTTAATATTTAAAAAAATTATTAATTTGGTACTTTTATTTTTACTCTATCATGAATATTTACTTTTTAAATTAACACTGTTAATCGAATAATAACACGATAATTAACAATCATTGAGAGTTTGACAAATAATAAAAACATCATGTCACGTTAAAATAAAATAAAAAATAAAAAAATTTTAACAATTTTGAAATTTTTTTTATGTTAAGTGGTTTTGATGATGTGGCTATCATGTGTCCATCTCTCATTACTTATTGACTATTATATTAGCATTCAATTAATGATATTAATTCAATGGCCGAACATGCATGATAGAACCAGTATAAAAATTAAACTGTAGGAGCTAAAAAAAATTTAACCCCTATAAACATATGGAATCACTCAAAACCAAGTATTGGTGTATTACAAAGTAACCCTACTTGCAGGGTCACTTGTTATTGCTTGAAGCCCGCTCAGTGACAGTTAACAACCTTAATAAAAAGACCAAAAATTTGCCCCTCAGAACATCTCCTCCCACCGTGAAAGCCTGTAACTTCTTTCTCTCCAACTCCAAAAATGGTTGATGGTGCATTCCATCATTCTATGCCAATCTCAAGATGACAGAAATTAAAGCACCCAGGAGATAATAGCATAGGTTGGGACATGAAAGGTTTTACTCCATGAAGGGATTTAACGTATACGTTTTAAGGTTGTTGTTGTGTCTCTATTATCCCCCAATTGTTTGCAATCTTGCAATATTGAATAATCATACCGGCGTGCCACAAGATGGGAAAAAAACAGAGTAACCTTGTCAGGAAGGCCTTGTCTTAATGGAGCACTTTCTCTGCCTTATTAAATGCAAAAGGGTCTAAAAAGCAATGAACATTCTGATAGATATACATATATATTATATACAAAGGGTCTAAAAGCAATGATGAACATTCTGATGTATAGCCCTCATTCAGGGCGCATGGACCACCCTATATGAAAAGACTGACATTACACAACTTGGGAAATCTTTCGATAACTGTTTTTTAAGGAGTCCAGTTCGAGAGCGTGCCCCAATCAAACCTAATTTCATCAGTCACTCGTGCAATACTCTGCATGTTTTCATGTTTTCCTTTCCCCAAGATTCTTAAATGTTGGTTTGTTTCTTGTGTCATTGCAACAGCTAAGAATGAAATAATCTCAGCCTCTTGGAACTACCATGGACTGTGTTGATTGGAGTACAGGCTGAGGGAGCTTATTCTGATTATGCAAATCCAAAACTAAACGATATATGTGAAGAAGTTAGTTTATTTCGACACAAGAGTAGATTAAGTTCCATTACATTCAACTTAATTAATTTATGCTTCTAGAAAGTGTCAGAGATTGGATAAATTGCGGCCCTACTTTTGTCCAATCCAAACCAACCTAATTGATTTGCATTATTGCCATTAACTAGGCAAGTCAAGTCTAACTTCTAACCAAGTTAAGGGCCAAAAATCATGCATGTTAATGTGATTGCTAATGAGAATATCTCACCAAGAAGTTTCTTTCTTCTTTGTTAGTTAGTAATGGGGTAGATGGAAGTTCAATCCACCAAAGCTGCTGCTAACATTTGGATTGCTATGGGAACAGATGATTTGCAGCAACTGTTGTTCCCCTTCTTCATAATAAATAATTTTCTCCATATAATTCTTCCGCTTCGAATCTTCATAGTGGTAATCATGTGTTGGGCAAAGCTGTAATTTTAAATTTTTTGAATTTATTGTCTTGGTTTAGTCCGACTTAATTTGAGTTAACCTTTGAATATAAATAAAAATTATTATTTTATTAAATGAATAATAATTTGAGTTAAATATAATCAATCTAAATCAATAAAATGTAAATCTAACTTTAACTACTGAACAGGTCTAAATCTTCGTAACTATAATTATTTTTTCATTTTTTTTAGTACTTTGTGAAAAAGAAATCCATTATCCATATATTCTGCAGTTGGCTTGGAATTTGAAAAGGTATTCCAACTCCCTTCCCACTAAAATCAATTATCAAAATAACTCTTGGGCCAATTCAACCTTTCATAATTAAGAAGACTGTCGGAACCCCAAAATTTTAGTTCAACCCGACCAAATGAAGTATAGTATAATATATTTCTTTAACCTTCCGATTGAAAAGCATGGGGGATGTATCATCATAAAAAAACAATGTGAATAGTTTTGGTCATAATTAGAACACAACAGCCTTAAAGTTAGCACTTCAGCCTCAAGGACAAGAACGAATCATTCAAGATTTGATCAAAAATAAAAACGTCAAATTCTTTAATTGTCGAGAAAGTTATTTTAAAACACACTGTTTTACTATGTTGTAAATTTCACACAGCAACATACTTTACCATGTCGATAAAATTAACCATGCATTTAGTATATATATTTTATCTTCAATTACGCAGCAATTTGTTGAAATATTTTTAAATTATTAAATCAAATTATTTATATGTGATGTTGAAAGGATATAGTTGTTTGTTAAAAGTTATGTTGAAAGGATAAAGACAATAACTCCTTTGTACACCAACTAATTAAATGAAGGGAATAAATAAAACTTCAAAAGAAAATGACATTGTTGAAGCCTTTCATTAGTCCATCACTATATTTAGTTCCCATTTTCTAACACAGTTTCTCCTAATTTTCCCCCTTTTTGTTTGATCTTCTAGTTGTATTTTATATAGCACAAGTAGGTCAGTAAAGGATTGCATGTCAAAATTCTTATAGATAAGAAAAAAAAAAATTTAATAACAAGCTGGAATAGCCCGGTTGATTGAGCATATGGCTGCTGGAGGTTCTAGCCCTCCTTCTAGTGTAAATTTGATTATTTTATCGAATTCTTTTGCCAGGGATCTGGGTACTTTTTGTTTTTGGGTTGGGTTAAGTGGCGGATGATTTCCACAGACAAAGAGTCTAAAAAGACTTGAACCCAATAGTGTGAATTCGAGGCCCAAAGGTCCTCGTATGCCCAGCGTCAATCAGACTTGGAGGGAAGAGGATGAAAGGACCACCTTATAAAACTTACTGAAATCGAGAAGCATGTTGTAGTATATGGAAGTTACATCCGCTCCTAATATCACAAGCAATGGATTCATTATACTCAGTATACTAAGAGGAAAGTGATAGCTAAAGCTAAGAACCTTTTATTACATCCATGCTGAGATATGCATGTGGTGGATAAGCTTACCATGGTTGGAGGCATTGCCCTAATTTCGTTGTTTTTACATCTAGCAAACAATTACCATGAAGCTCAAGGCTGGTCCCGTTTTACTTTCATATGTATGTCGATCCTTCTGATTTACAGAAACTATTAGTATGTCTTAATCTTGCTGGATATTATCTAGTTTGGAATTTGCCTGTTTTACCATTATTATATTAACTGCGACAGTGTACTACTACTAAAATTGGCATTCTTGTTTTTAAGCATATATCACTCAATTTTTTCACAGCCATGCCATCAAAGTTATCTATTATGCTGTGATGGCTTGAGATGGGTCATTTCTTCAGCAGAGGAACCTTCCAATATCTCACGCAAAGCAGGTTGCTTCTCCATATTTTTACCATTCAGAAGATTGTTCTTCCCTTCTAGAGATCTTAGGAACTATTTCTGAAATTTATCCTTAAATTTTTAGCTGTGGAAGTCTTTAGTCTTTTGGTATCACTTCATGAAATTCTCGATGCGCTTATATCTTAACAAATGCCCCGTCTCCCATGTAGTTTTGCCCATACTGACAGGGCATTATTTTCTCAAGCAGTTACTGTGTTTTTATTTGTCCCCGCGAGTTGCTCTATTCCCGGTTTCTTTTAATAATGATCAGCATTAGCGACAAATAATTGTGGGAAGAGCAGCCAGGTGCATTGTACTTGGAACATGGAATATCAGCCTTCATGGTAGAAAGATACAAGTACTTGGCATTTAAAAGTATCTGGTGCATGCATATTAATGGTAACAATCACTTTCTTGAAATTCCTTGCCCTATCCTTTTCTGCTAGATATTATCAGGAGCTATATCGCCTAGAAATTACCAAAGATCCATTTTTTTTTTTATATTTCCATATAATTTCAACAAAAGAAACTTTTTTTTTTCCCAGTGTTCATAATGGTCCCCAGTCCTCACACCTCTCCCCAGCAGCCCAACTTGTTTTTTCTAATTTTGGATACATAGAACGGTCCATGCTGTTTGCAATTTGGTATCTTCTGCTTCTGCTTCTGCTTTTGCTTTCTGTTATTCTAATGGTACTTCTCCGAAATCCCCATTACTAAACCAAGCTCAACTTCTCTTTGCTTTTCTTGATGAAAAGATCAAATCTAGCTAAATTCGTAGCTTTTTGCTTTCTCGTCGGCTGCTTCCTTTTAAGACCTGACTCTTGCCTCGTCAGCTTTTGATCAATCAATTTGAAGATGTTTTAACCCTATTTTCCCTCTGGCAAATTCAATTCAATTGAATCAAACAATGCAGTCAGTCAAGAAATTTGTGAAATCGGGTGACCCCATTTCACAAATTTCTCATGGTTTCATTTTCGATCCTTCAAAGATATCCATATATCGATCTAAAGCATGAAGGACAATAATGCTTACATAAACATGAGAATAGTATTTGTGTGCCCCATTCATCCACTTTTTCCTACGCACACACACACACAAAAAGTGTACATAAACATATAACTGTGATTCTTTCCAAATCCTGTTACCTTTGATTTTCTTTTTCTCCTTTGTTTGAGAGCTTTGATTCCATTGTTATACTTCAATTATTTTCCTTGATCATCATCAGGTGACATAAGCGATCAATGGCATAAACATGGTGCTCAAACATGTTGATGCAATCCAATTACCTCAGCCCCCCGGACGAAAGCATGACAATTATATCTGTCAAACGAATCAAATTCTGAGGTAAGCCATCAGGTCTTACCCTGGAAATGGAGTTCAAGAGAACTTGGATTAAAAAATTAGTCCTCCCAAGGATCAATTCAACCTCACTGATCTATTTGTTTATATTATTATTATTTCTCGATTTAATTAATCGAACCATAACTAAAGAATAATGTTACGAAGATGACGATTATTAACAAACGTAATGGACTGACCTCACTGCTAACATCACTTATGCTACGCAAAGAGAAAAAAATCATGCGAACAAAAGAAACTCCAAAATTAATATATTTATTTTATCTTAAGCTTCACTGCTATGAATCTATTAAGGAATAATTAATTGAAATGATTCGCCTATTCATTGTGACACCAGCACCAGCTTCTTCAACCTGTTTGAATCAACAGGGAAAAAAAATAACGAATTGAAAAAGAACAATAACAGTAAATATTTGCAACCAATTTGTTAAAATATACACAAAAGTGAACTCATCCTTTGTCATTGCCTGGCCTCGGATCCATGGATTATCCATATTCGTTGCACTAAAATCTCTCTCTCTCTGAAAGGGTTTTTGGCACGTTGAAAACAATTTGGCATTCGTTAATTGGATAGTTATTGGACAATCTTCCCATTTTTTTATATGGATGGCCAATTGTGTTCGTTTGCCACCTATTATAAATGCCAAAGTGAAGCTACTACTATGTTTCAAGCTCAAACAGCGCCCATGGAGGTAGACAAGAAGAAGAAAGTGGGAGAGGCAGAGGCCGGTGTTCGATACAGAGGAGTCAGAAGGCGGCCTTGGGGGAAATACGGGGCAGAGATCCGGGACTCAACGAGGCAAGGCGGACCTCGCCTGTGGCTGGGAACTTTTGAGACATCAGAGGAGGCAGCTCGAGCTTATGATAGAGCTGCTTTCTCGATGAGGGGTCCCTCGGCCATTCTCAACTTCCCAGATGAACATACCATTTCACCCACGGTTGTTAATTCTCAAGTGCTGGAGTTGGAGTATTTGGACGACAAATTGTTGGAGGAACTTCTTGATTTTGAGAACTATGAAACCAAGAAATCAGAATGAAGAGTTTCTTGTATTCTTCAGAATTCCTCCTTGTTCACACAGGATTAGTTACTTCTTATCCCGCAAAACAGCACCTATGATTCTACTTCTTCTATCTCTTCTTCTTTGTAGCTATGACTTGCTTTAATTATATTACATATGAACTGGTTCACTTTCTCAGATGAAAGTGAGCCCTGGAAATATTAAGCCTTCTTTGTCAAATTTTGGTCACCATCTTTACTTCAAAAAAAGTACCTAAGAACTCGAGGGCCCCATATGGGGACTCCAAGTTTACTTTTGGCTGAATTTTAGTTTATCTACTTTATTATTTGTTTTCTTTTGTCCAACAAAAATACCCTTCAATTGAACTATGTCGAATTGTCGTTGCACTCACTCACATCATTATCCCATCAACACTGGCCTTTTTGTGCTCGAATTCTATTTTATCCAGAGCACGTGATCTTGACCTTGAGAGCCGCCAAGCCCAACTTAGGAACTTCCCTCACTGCCGCGGTCTTTCCATCAGAAATATATAAAATTGCTCTTGATGAATTTTTCAATACAATTGCAGCGTTCGGTAAAGTTTTAAAAACAATGAGAAATCAGAAACAATTAATTGAAATTTTACCTTGTTTACAGCAGAGAAAACATGGATAAAATTACTTCCAAAGTTAAACGAATCCAACATTAGAAACTTAATCAAAAGTCTCATCCTTTTGTTTTTTATAATTTTATAGGTGTTGCCTGTCATCTTGGGTTTCGAGAAGATCCTCTAACGACTTGTTATCCAGGCACTCAAATTCAATAACTTCACCTCCTCGTCGTCCTCTCGGGGGATTCCCTCTGCCAACTGAGTTAAAGGTGAAGAAGCTGAAGATGGCAGAAAGTTTGGGCCCTGGTATTGGTACTCGTTTGGGAAGTTGAGAATAGCTGAGTGACCCCGAAAGGCGAAAGCAGCCCTGTCATACGCCCTTGCAGCCTCTTCAGCAGTCTCGAAAGTTCCCAGCCATAACCGTGCTCCATTCCTCGTCGGATCACGTATCTCCGCCGCGAACTTTCCCCATGGCCTCCGGCGAATCCCCCTGTATCGAAACCCCCCATTACTGTTCCCTCTGTCCTTCCCTACTTGAGATGCTTCCATCGAGTGTATAAATGAAGAAGAATTGTGCCTTTCCAAATCTGTAACTTCGTTGGCAAAGGAAAAAAAAAAAATGTTAGGAATATTTTGGAACAATGGAATTGGATAGCGTTTATATATTGGCAGATTATCATGATTCAAAAGGGGGATCACTGCCCCATAATGCGCCGTATGACCAAAATCTGGGTCATTCCTGACGGTTGGAATTTGGTTATATTTTGTACTTGCTAGGAAACTTGGATATTATTATGCGGAACAAAAGTTCGATTTGTTCCACGTTATTTAAGCCCCTAATCAAAATTACATCTTTATAATGAAGAATTTCATTTTTCTTGTCTTTCCACGTTAGCAATTAGCAAATGTTTCTCGAAGTTTAGTGGGGGAGGAGATCCAAATATTGGCAGGATACATGCACGACGAGTTTCTTCGGCGGCTCTGGGGTGAACTGATTCATTGCCACGGTTTCGCCCTTCGTTTTGCAAATAGCTGCCTTGGCTTAATGTTTTCCACTGTTAAAAATTCTCAAATCACACCATCCAATGGTGACTTTTTTTTTCCCCTACAATTATTGCAAGTGTCATTGAGGGTTGAATCAGATACTCAAAAATGATGGAGGAATTTCAGCAGGGGATTTGACAAACTTAAATGTCATGTTGAGAAATTGATAGAGGTGGTTTTCTTTAAATTCTTCATCTCCTACCGCATTATCTTATGTGGCCCATTATAAAATACAGAACTCAAAAAACAAAATATTATTTTTATTTATATCTAATATATATTTTTTATATTCTATTAAGGAATAGACCTGAAATACTGAAAAATAATTAGAAGGATGTCAAAATTTGAACTCTAAGCGTGATTCGACACTTAATTCAAAAATTTTTTATAGAATGAAAATTAGAGAACGAAGAAATATCAAAAGAAAAGAGTTGTATCTGCTTAGGGGCTTTGTAACCT
>JBBYHO010506053.1:0-21422 GCA_038382025.1 Adansonia gregorii | reverse complement strand
CATTTTCTTGTATTTTAAATTCATAACTTCGAATTCTAATGCTAATTCATCAAATGCATCTTGTAATTCATCAAATGCATCTTGTAATTCATCAAATAAGTAAGTATTAGCATTAGAAGATACCTTGTGCTCATCATGAGCCATGAGACATAGGTTGGCCACCTCTTCATCATCATTATTGAAAGTGTCACTATCACTTCATGTGGCCACCATAGCCTTTTTCTTTTGCTTCTTTGGGTTTGATTTCTTCTACATTGGACATTCAAATTTGATATGTCCTAGTTTCTTGCAATCATAGCAAATAATTTGTTCTTTTTTTTTCTTACTTGAGTCTTCTTTCATCATTTCTTTTCTAAGAGGTCTTCTTGCTTTGTTCATTCTCATGAATTTGTTAAATCTTTTCATGAACATGGCCATTTCTTCTTCTTCCTTAACCTCTTCATCATTATCACTAAGAGTGGTTGTTTTAAAGGCAACACTGGCCTTCTTTGATGGTTCTTGTCCATGCTTGATCTTTATTTCATAGGTTAGAAGAGAACCTATGAGTTCATCCAAGGAAAGTGTGTTGGGATCTTTGGATTCTTCAGTTGTGATCACTTTTGCTTCCCAAGACTTGGGAAGACTATTTAGTAGCTTCTTTACCATTTCTTTATTTGGATAGGTCTTTCTGAGTGCCTTTAACCTATTGATGACGTTCGTAAACCTAGCTGATGTTTTTTTACAGTTTCATCCATCTTCATAATGAATAATTCATAGTCAAGTGTGAGCATGCTTATTTTGGATTCCTTGACTTGATTTGTTCCACCGTGTGTGGTGGCTAACTTATCCCACACTTGCTTAGCATTGTCACATAGTGAGACTCTATTGTACTTACTCAGACTAAGAGCATAAAATAATGTGTGCATGGCTTTGGCATTTAATTATGCCATTTTGGTGTCTTGTTCATCCCATTCTTATTCTTCCTTTGGCAGAACACAATCTCTGACTCTCGTCTTTAGGATGAGTGGTCCATTGACGATGATCTTCCATACTTTATAGTCATTTGCTTGGATAAAGAGCCTCATCCTTGTTTTCCAATATGAGTAATTGTCACTATTGAAGAGTGGAGGTTTCATGATGGAATGCCATTCAAGTCTTATAGCATTTACATTTATCTCAAATGCCAAGAGACAAACTTCATCTTGGCTTTTCAACTCTTATGGGCTTCTTAAGGCATCGATTACAATATTTGCATTCTCTATTTTTGAGCTATCAAAGATCTTTTCTCAAGGTTGTGAGACTTATAATTGAGACCAAAGCTCTTGATACCAATTGTTAGCTTCAAAGGAGGATTTAACCAAGAGGGTGAATTGGTTCAATAAAAACTTTATAAATTTAAAGAAAATTAAAAATTAAAAATAAGATAAAGAAGAGAAAAACCAACAATCAATGTATAGATGTTTGGTCTTTTAATTCAGAACCTATGTCCTTTCTTCTTGGTATTTTCTTACCAAGGTGATTCCCACAATTCACTAAGCAAACTGTTACCTTTAAGGCTAAAATATAACCTTACACAACCATCTTTTAAGGCTTAGATATAACCTTTCAATTGCTTAGAGAATTATATCCTAAACTCTCAAATATTTTCACTCACTTTCACACCACCCCTTTTGTGATATGAAAATAGTATTTTGCAAACAAATTGAACCTCTAGTAGGTAGATGTCTACTAGAATTTAAGTACAAGATGAATGAGATACAAATAGGCTTGAAGAGTATGAATTTGATATAAGCAGAAATAAAGAATTTGATGATTTTGAGCTTTTTATTGTTCAATGATTCAATGAAATTTGTTTCTCTGCTTCTTTAGCTGTTTGGAACCTCCATTTATAGCTAAAAATTGATTCATAGATGTTGGGCATTTAATGTGGTAGTTGGAGAGCCATTGTAGCCTTCATAAATGCTTGTTTCCGTTCAATCTCGTGCTATAGTATCGATACAATACCAATAGTATCGATATAGAAATAAAAAAAGTGATCATTACAGCTTTTTATATCAATATAGGGGTCTGAGTATCGATAATAAGCAATCTGTATCGATACAGATACCATTGTATCTATACATTTGAGGGTTTTAGCCAAACCTTAGCTACTGCCAAGCCTTGTATCGATACATATGGGGTGAGTATCGATACTAAGTAGCCTATATCGATATATACACACTTGTATCAATACATTTGAGGGTTTCATCCAAACCTTGGCTACTGCTAGGCCTTGTATCAATACACATGGGTTGAGTATCGATACTAAGTAGGCTGTACCAATACATTCACACTTGTATCGATACATTTAAGGGTTTTTAAGCATAGTATCGATACATTTGTTCTTTGTGTCGATACCATCCTTAAAAAACGTTTATGAAATGATTTTTGTTGACTTTAACAAATCTAAAAAATTATTCTAAGTATAAATATACTTTTTAAAGCATCTAATATTTGACAAATTACAAACTTAGTATTTTTCAAGATGCTTTTCAATTTAAACACAAATACCAAGTTGAGCATTAATTTAACTAAAGTTGTTTGTTATATCAAAACCAAAATCAAGGTTAACAATACCTATATATCATTGTTTTTCTTTTATTTTAGGGGCCACATCATCATTATTTTACTATTATTTATTTTTTCGTGTTTGGGACTAAGTTATTAAGTTGAATTGCTCGCTCGACTTAACTTTAAATAGCAGTAATGAAACAACAATTTATTTTAGAGTCGCCACTAATCTATTTTAATCAGATGAGATTGGTCAGCTATCAGAGTTTATATATTAGGGTTACGAAACCTATAAAAACAAACTCTAAGGTTTACACTCATACTAGAGATCGCTTAAAAGGGTTTAAGAGTCAGTTACAATCACAAGTAAGGATCGACCTTCTCGTGATTCCTAGCAATCGATACCTATTAATCATGTGTTAACATTAATTTTGATTTTTATTCAATTTTCATATTCAATATTTAATTATAATTCCTATAAATGATATTTTATTAAAGAAATTATTATTTCGAGAAAGTCAGGTTTTAATATTTTAGAGATCAAGATATCTTCTGTATCCTCCTAGAGAACTAAGAGAACATGAAAGTTTTTTTTCATTCACTGTCATAACCCACCGAAGAGCTAATGGAATACAACAGGTTATAAAAAATCAAAATATCTTTTGTACCCCACTAGAAAGCTTGTGGAATAGAAAAGGTTTTATTTTTATGAAAATTAAAAATCCTGAGTTTCTATTTAAAAAGGATATCTTGTAGTTAAAATAAGTCGTAGAATCCTTATCATATATTTGGAAAAATTTTACGTACTATTTTAACTCGAAGATATTGCCTTAATTAAAAAAATATTTGATTTAATTAAAAATATTAATCCAAAGACCTAATAATGGTCTAATATGACACACCCTTCCTAATGTGTACTTTTGATATAAAAATATCCTAGTAATCAAATCGAACTTGGTTTTAACGTGAAATTACTAAAATACCCTCTGAGTATACCTTTGACATGAAAGTATCTTGGTAACTCTAAAGGGCTCAAAAATAATTGTGAAAAGGTGAACCTATCGTAAATATGTACCTTTGGCATGAAAACATCCCTATGACTATATTGCCTCTATTATAAAAAAATTACATAATCACTCTTAGGGTATACCTTTGACGTGAAAGTATCTCGGTACCTTAACGGACACTAATATGATAATGAAATGATGAATCGATCCTAAATATACACCTTCAGCATTAAAGCATCCCAGTTACTATCTAAGACTCGATTTTTAGAAAAATTATCAAAATGCCCTAAGGTTATACCTTTAACGTGAAAGTATCTCGGTACCCTAACAGGTACTAATATGATGCTGAAATGATGAATCTATCCTAAATATACACTTTCAGCATAAAGGCTTCCCGCTTACTATATAGAACTAATTTTTTGGGAAAAATTATCACAATGCCCTTAGGGCACACCTTTAACATTAAAATATCCTAGTACCCTAATGGACATTAATATGATGATGAAATGATGAATCTATGCTAAATATATACCTTCGGCAAAAAACAAATCTTGAATACTATTTAGGACTCGATTTTGAAAAAAATTACCAAAATGCCCTTAAGGTATAACTTCGACATGAAAGTAATGGACACTAATATGGTGATGGAATGATGAATCTATCCTAAATACACACCTTCGGCATAAAAGCATCCCAATTACTATCTAGTACTCAATTTTATGAGAAATTGCCAAAATGCTTTTAGAATATACCTTCGATATAAAAGTATCTCAATACCCTAATAGACACTAATATGATGATAAAATGATGAATCTATCCTAAATATGCACCTTTGATATAAAAGCATCACAGTTACTTACTATCTAGGGCTTGATTTGAAAAAAATTACTAAAATACCCTTAGGGTATACCTTTAACGTGAAAGTATCCTGATATCCTTATGGACACTAAAATGATCATGAAATGGTGAATCTATCCTAAATGTACACTTTGGCATAAAAGCGTCTCGATTTCTATCTAGGACTCAATTTCAAAAAAATTACCAAAATGCCCATGGGGTATACCTCTGACATGAAAGTATCTCGATACCCTGATGGATACTAAAGTGATCATGAACTTATCCCAAATAGGGGAATTAAAATACTAAATTTGGCTTAAAACATAAAATTGCAATTAAGCCCCTAACTTTTCAAAATTTCATTTTGCACCCTACCTAAAAACTAAAAGGAAATGAAAAATTTTAATAATCTCTACACCTAAGCCATAGGAATGCTAGAAATATTTATCATAACAAAAAGGACTATTTTACCCCTAAAACGCAAAAATTTGTTGTATGGTCCTTAAATTTTCTTAATGTTACAATTAATCCTTACATGGAAAAATACCACAAAAAATCATAAAAACATATGAAAATAATCATGTAAAACACATCAAGCGTATTCATAAAGATTCAGCCACGCACCTTTAGCCATAAAACAAAAATGTTCAACTTTCCCTAAATTTTGTAATTTTGCATCTAGGTCCTTACATGGAAAATACCATAAAAAATCATCAAACATATGAAAATAATCATTAAAACACAACAAATATACTTATGATGGTTCGGCAAAAAAAAGAACTAGCCTAAAATTTTTTTTGATTTTTTACAATTAGGTCCCCATATTTCTTAATGTTAAAAAATAATCAAAAAAACATAAAATCATCATAAAAATAACCATAAAACATCATCAAAGTTTCTTATTAAATTCAGCCAAGGTAAAAAACAAAATTCGATTAATGTTTTCCAACACCAAATCTTGAAAATACCATGAATAAATATCATTAAACTTGAATACAAAAATAAAATCATAAAAAATAAATATATAAATCAACATATTAACATGAAAATATTAGGAAAAACAATATAAACATAAACATATATATACAACAAAATTAAGACCACATCAACAACAGCAATATTTCATAAAAAAGAAAATCAAGCTTTAACTAAAAAAATTAAATATAACAACAAATATATAGAAAATTTTCATTGTCTACATATTAGCCTTTTAACATGGATGAAAATCTATGAGCTTAACATGGTTTTGACTCACAAAAATGAAGAATCAAGAGTAAAAATTAACAAAAATAAGAAATTTGGTAAGAAATCTACCTTGAAAGCTTGAAAAAATGAGAAAATTTAGGTAAAATGATTTTAAGGTTTTTGGCTTATGGAAGTCATTAACATTTCATTAAGGCATTCTCCTTTGTTTTTTAGTGAGAGAATTCGCCAAGAACTTCCAAGAAGGTTAGTTCTTGGCCAAATTGGAAGCTCTTGGCTGAATGGCCATATCCTTTTCCTATTTTTTCTCTTTTTGATTTATGTACTTCCTTTTCCTTTGATTTTTTTAAATTTTAATAATATCTTCATTAAAAATCTTTTTCTTTATCCATATTGCATCATGCATTGCATCATTAACCCCTAGAGAGTTTTGGAAGATATTTATATAATATATAAAATTATATCATAAAATTAATTAAAAGGATTAAATTGTAAAAATTAAAAATTATGTATTTGAAATAAAACTTCATATGATCAATTTAATTTAATCTAATAACAAAATCAATTTTAATGTTCCAAAAAAAACATTAGAATTCCAAACTTGTAAAATGTTATTAGAAAAACCCTTATAAGAAAAATTGTTATATGTGAAAAAATACAAAACTCATAAAATAAATTGAATTTTTACAAACTGAATTAAGATGATTCAATAATGATATTTGATGAATTTTAAAAGTTGTAGGATCAGAAAAGTCCTTTCAAAAATATTTACGAAATAGAAAATTCATAATTAGAAAACGAAAAAATTATGAAAGAAAATGCAAAACTCATAAAATAAAATGAATTTTTCAAAATTGATATAATATGAATTAAACAATAATATATGATGAATTTTAAAAAATTATAAACTGAAACAAAAATCTGTCAGAGAAATTTATAGAGTGAAAAACTCTGTCTTTAGGAATAAAAAAATTTTAAAAAAAAAGCAAAACTCAAAACATCAAATGAATTTTGAAAAACTGGTTTAATGATGATTAAATGGAAATATTTAAAGAATTGTGATATTCAAAACTTAAGAAAATTCTACCAAAACTTTTATAAATGAAGGAAAGCTCGTATTTTAAAATTGAAAAAGTTTTAGAGAATTATTTGAAACTTATATAAAATAAATTAAATAAAACATATTATCAAAAATATTTATTTACAAAATGATAAAGTTTAAAATCTAAAATCCAAAACAAGTCTTTACTGAAAAAGTTTTCGAGTATGATACTCGCAATATTGTGAAAATTTCAAAATAAATTGCTAAAATAGGAAACTTGACACCTTGTGGTATAAAATGCCAGTATGAATTTTTCCTTGAATATTTATAATTATTTGGAGCGTATATCAACGTAAATTTCACTTTGGTATCGATAAAAATATATGACAATCAACATCCCTAATTTTATGAATGTTCTCCAAATATTTCTAAAAATGAAAATTTGACTGTGATATCATTCGCAAAAATGGATTTCCAAAATTTAAGAAGAAAATACTGAAAAATAATTCCTTAAATATTCATCTTGTATATTCAAAATTAAAACTCAAAATGGCATTTTTTCTGTCACACGAACATACAGCCATTGAAGTATGACTGAAATGATCTTGAAAATATCTAGTCCTTTGTAGATATTTTCCAAAGCTTGCTCCAATTAGGGCATCTTTTCTGACCATGAGCTTAAAAGCCATATGGATGCTTTTTGAGAGCCTCGACTTTAGGATTAAAGAACCCTCTGCAACAAACGCGGTATTAATAATTTTAAAAGCTCTAAAAGAACATTCTTCACTTTAAGAATCTAGCTCAACATAAGAGGTTTTAGTAAAAGTCATGGCTATAATATCCTCTTCTTCGGATATGCTGACAACTTTTTCATTTGTTATAAATTTGACTTTTTGATAAAGTGATAATGGTATAGCATTGGCAAAATGGATCCATGGTCATTGCAATAAACAATTGTATGTTAGGATAGTACTTTACTTCAAATGGGCACACACCTATGTTTAAAGTAATTAAAATGGTCCCTTTGATTTCCCTTTTTGTTCCATTAAATGCCTTGACAATGGTCTAGTTGTGTTCAATTTGGCTAGTGTTGACTGGGAAGTAGGTTAAAGTGATTAATGGCATCACATTAAAAATTGATCCATTATTGATAAAGACCTTAGGCAATATTGGTGCGATTGCAATTTATTGTTATGTGAAGGGCTTTTGTGGAAGTGGTCCCTTATAAAGGTATTTCATTATCGCTGAATGAAATGAAATTATAAGAAACAATATTATTTACCCAGCAGTCAAGTTTGCTTATAATATATCCTAAGGAACGTATGCTTGGTTAAGCACTTTTAATATAGCATTTTGATGTGGTTTCGAACTAAGCAGTAAAGCTACTCGAGAGATTTTTATGTTTATTGTTTCAATTGCTCCACAATGCTATACTCACTATGCTTTATAAATTTGAGAAATTTGACTACTTTGCCCTACTGGTTCTTAAACTTTACTGGGACATCTTTAGTGATTGTGGCTTTTTTAGACATTTGTCCATTTAATTTTGCTTTGGCATTAGCTTTAACAATTTTAAGGCCACATTGTCGACCACTTTGTGTTACATGGCTAACCCTAGTTATGTCAAAGTAGGTAGGTGGCTTGTAGTAACTATTATGGTTATTACTCCACCATTATACTTTCATGGCACTTCTTTATTCTCTTTGTATAGAAAGGGCATGGGTGCTCTGATGATGAATCTAGGATCATCTTTAGTTTTAAGAGGAAAGTCCTTTGTAAAAGCAGTGCTGGAGTATCCCAAAAGATGAAATTATGAAAATATTTAAGAATAAAGAAGAAATTTAAATTTTTTATGAAGAATAGGGTTAGAGTATCCCCTCAGAGTAGTGAGGTTAGAGTTTCCCAAATATAAAAATTTTAATGGTTTTAGATAAGATTAAGAATCTCAAAGGTGGATACGAAATAAAAATTTAAGTTTTAAGTTGAAAATGGAGTTGGAGTATCCTCTTGGAGTAATAGAGTTAGAGTATCTCCACTAGCGAAAATTTTAATGTGGAGGAGAGAGATATCTAATATGAAATCATTTTTTTTGTATTTTAGCCCTGATCTAAGTATAAAGGGCTTGTGTTGTAAGGGAACCATTCAGGTGCCTTTCAAGATCGAATGTTTCCATAAAAGAACATTAATAAATTAAGTTAAAAATAGGGGACAACATTGTGTCACCTTCCTTCTGAAATTTATTTTGAACTCATCTGACGGCTTTAGGTGGTGAATAAGGTACTATTGGAAAGATGACTCGATAAGGTTTAATGTAAAAATATTCCAAAAATCCTAGAAAATCACTTTCTAAGTAGAATTAGTTTTTGAAGTTAAGTCTATCTTGACATTGGCAACATATATAAGGGCATACTAAACTTTGAAAAATCATTTTGGGCACATATGAGATTATTAAATTGTGAACAATACCTTTTTGAAAAGGGAATTTTGTGAACATTTTATGAAAAATGTTTAAAAATTTTAGAAAAATCATTTAATAGGCCAGAATGGCCAATGCAAAATATCACATGCTAGTTCTAAGGGTATCGACTAGCAAAGGTTTGAAAAATTAGAACTCCCTCATCCAGAAGGATCTAAGGGTGAACAAGACACCTTTAAAAATATACTTCAATGCCCTTTCAAGGAAAAATATCAAAAAAAATCAAGGAAAATATTTTGGGGTCTAAAAATGATTTTTAAAACTTAGACTAGCATCCTACCAGAGCAAAACAGGGGGCTATTTGATATTTTCAGGTTTCTTCAAAGATAGGTTCCAGTCTAGGATGTTCAAACATCCATGACAGAAAGTAACATGGGCATAACAAGTTAACTCCATAATCCTGGAGTAGTTTAAGATGATGAAACAACCTGTTGACCATGTCACTAAAGGGGATATTAGACTCAAGATCAAGGCTCAATACTTTAAAACTAGAAGAGGATCATTTTTCTTTGAAAAATAGCATCTTTGAACTTATTTTACCATGAATCTAGAGCTAAAATATTTGATTTGTCCCTAAGATTGGAAGACCAATTTTGTGAAATTAAATCCATGCTATTCTTCATCTATTAGAGGTAGCATGAAATTAACTTAGGGATTTTTCTAAAAATCAATTTTTTGAGAAATAAGCAAGCATTTTTTACAAAGATTCATGAAAAACATAAAACACACACAAAGATGAAGATGGACTAAACACGCAACCATACAAAGATGACATTTTGACATGGAAATAGGTGATAAAAATGCAAGAGGGTGACAAATAATGTGCATGGAAATGATACGAACATATGGAAACATAGGAATGTATGCTAGAGTTGTCAAGACAACATTTTTATGTCATAGACATACATGACACATGTTAAGCTAAACATTTAAGCATGTGTTAAGCATGTGAAAATGGATGAAATATGTCAAAGAATGCTTATAGAAGTATGGCCTACCAAGCAACATCAAGGCATCATAAAAACGTAAAAATCCTAGGACTACTACAACCAAGGCAACAATAATGCATGAAAGTCCTAGAATGGTCATGGCAACATAAAGGGCTCATTAAAATGATATAGATGATAAAAAAATAAAAAATATATGGAACAAGATAGAAAATATACCAAAAAGCTTGAACTTTTCTTCCTTCCTAATGCAGTAAATTTTAGCTTAGTTTCTTCCCTTATTTTGCTATTATTTAACAAGAAAAAATGAAAAAAAGAGAAGCTTTCTAGTAATATGGCTACTGATGGGGTGTTTTGAGGGTAGAAGTATGTGAAAGGTTAAGTTTTTAAAGGTTTTGTGATGGTGGTTTAGGGGAACTACAGGAATGAAAGAAGGTTGAGGGTGAAAGATAATGGAACAAAGTTTTTTGGTAGAGCTTTTAGGGCTGGAGATTGCCAGAGGATTCTTGGGAATAATTAGAGCTTTTTAAGATTACTGGAGAGCTTTTTGGAATGGCTTAAAGTTTTTTTCTTAGAGGTAGCTAGAATTCTTTTTATCTAATGATTAGCCAATACTTTTAGGAGACAAAGCAAGGGTATTTTTATCTTTCTCTCCTACACTATGGGATATCTTTAGCTACTATGCTCAGCTGATTTTCTTCTTATTAGTTTTATCATGCTAAGCAAAGAGGTAGAAAGCTGTGATAGCCTACAATTGCAAATATGCCTGCCATGCCCTCTGACAACCATATATCTAATGAAAGTGACCCTTTCCATTAGCTGTTTGGGCTCTCAAAATTGGTTTAAATTCGATTATAGGCCCAAAGTTAAGCTTTGCAATGTTTTTATGATGGTTTCTTGGTGTAAAAACATGTTCAAATTAGATTTTCAAAGGCTAAAAAATGGTTTGAATTGGGTAAAAATGCCTTCGTGTATCATACAAAGCATGTTGTATCGATACACAAAGCAATTTTTACCCATGAGTATCAATAGAATAAAGTGTGTATTAATACTAAGAGTAAAAACTTGTTTCCAATCTTGAGACTTAAAGGCTTGTATCAATACTCCATGGATTTGTATTGATACTTATGCTTGTGTATCGATAAATTTTGCCAAAAATCACAACTTTAGCTATTGCCAAGTTCTGTATCGATACAATAATACCAGGTATCAATACCCACCTTAGGTATTGATACCAAACCCTCTTGTATTGATACTGCATGTGAAACTTCAAGTTTTTGGTGACATAAAGGCCTTGTTTCAATACTTATGCACCAATATAACTTGCACGTACCTATGGCTTCCTGATTTACCTCAACTTAGTCATAAACAGTGGGAAATTGATCCGGGTACTCATCTGAATGACTTCGATGACTTTGTGAAAGATGGCCTTCGATGCCTCATTTATGTTTTTCTTTAATACAACCCATGGGCATTTTTTTTAATATGACCCATCGCCTAATAATGCTTGGCAACACAGCATCTGATAGTCGCCCTTCAGTTTTTATTTTTTATTTTATGATTCTATCATCTTTCAATTAAGTTTTAAGATGACAAATATTGGTTTGGATAATATAAGGTGTCTACAGTTACCCCCCTTTGGTTGTTTCTAAGTGCTAGGAATAGGGCAAAGACAAATAGACACCATTTTGTTTGGGTAGGATGATGGTTCCTTATGCCTGCAAAAAATAAAAATAAAGAGCTATTTAGTATTATGTTGAGACAGGCCAAATGCATCTACATAAAGGAAAATTTTTATGCCTTTTATAGGGTTTGACCTATTTACTAGGTCGTTTCCTAGGTTTAACCCTAGGCAAATGCAACCAACTTGTGTGGGCTTTGAGGTGAGTAAGTGTCCTACTTTTTGAGGATTGAAGTAAATTATTTCTTTGGTTTGACCTTAGATAGGTGCCACCAGTTTGTGTGGGCTTTGACTCAATAAGCATCTAGCTTTTTTTAGACTGAGGTAGATAGGTTCCATCAACTTTTATGGGCTTTGACTCAATAAGCATCCGGCTCTTTATGGACTGAGGTAGATAGGTAGATAGGTGCAACTAGCTCATGTGGGCTTTGACTTGATAAACATCTAACTCTTTATGGACTGAGGTAGATAGGTGCCACTAACTTGTGTGGGCTTTATGGTAGGTAAGAAAAGTCATCCAACTCTTCGTGGACTAAGGTAAATGGGTGCCACCAGCTTTTGTGAGCTTCAGGGGTAGGTAAGAAAAGATATCTAGTTCTTTGTGGACTATTGTAGATAGGTGCCATTAGCTTATGTAGGCTTTGGGGGTAGGTGGGAAAAGATGTCCAGCTCTTTATGGACTAAGATAGATAGGTGCCACCAGCTTGTATAGGCTTTATTCTAGGCAAGAAAAAACGTCTTGCTCTTTGAGGTAAGTTTGGATAGCACTCTTGGATGATTTTTAATGAGCTTGTAAGGTTAAAGATACTTACTTTAGGCCTTTCAAGGTTTTTTAAAAATGGGAAATTGTAAATTAAGTTCCCTACCAATTTGACTTCTGTATATAGGAGCTGGTACCTATAGGATGTTAGATGCTACATAATACATGGGAATACAAGTGCCTATCAAAATCATGCAAGGATAATGACTTTACAAGCCTAATATGGTGGTCAGTTTTGGCTTTCTTTGGTTGTTTGCTCTTTTGCGAGCTTAGTGAAATGGCCTTTTGCCATGGGGTTTGTCAATCTTGCTTCAGATTTCCATAGACTTTGAATGTACAGATTGGCTTTTGAAGGTACAAGAGGTTTATGAATGTGGAGGGATGAAATTGAGTTTAGATGACTCATGCATGAGAACCTTTGTTGCATTGAATTCAGTGAGTATGAAGGATTCCACTTTGCTAAATTATGACTCAAAAGGTGTCATTATCCATAGAGCCCTCCCATATTCTGGTTGCAATAAATACAAAAGGTTTTATTTTATGAAAATTAAAAAATCTTGATTTTCTTTTTGAAAAGAATATCTTGTTATTAAAATAATCCACATAACTCTTCTCATATTCTAGAAGAAATTCTACATACTATTTTAACTCAGAAATATTGCTTCAAAATTTACAAATCCCAACTTTATCAAGAATAATAAAAATTACATTAAGACTCGATTTAGACAAAAGTACTAAACTTGACTCTAAGGATCCAAATTTGGTCAAAATGACCAACATGTTCTCTAAAGTATACTTGCATCATGAACGCATCATAGTGACCCTAAAGGACTTAGTTTAGTGGTAAATTACTAGAATGCCCTTAAGGTGTACCTTTGACGTGAATGTGCCCTAGTATTATTAAAGGACTCGATAAAATCATAAAAATGAATTGATTTCTAATGTGTACTTTTGACATGAAAGCATTCTCATAATCACATAGGACTCGATTTTAAGATAGATTACTAAAATAACCCTAAGGTGTCCCTTCGCACAAAAATATCTTAATAGCCTAAAGGATTCAAATACATTATGGAATGACCTTATACCCTAAATGGGTAATTTTAACACCAATTTGATCTAAAACATAATAATTTCTAATAGGTCAATAAACTTTTGAAATTACATTTTGCACCCTACTAGAGAACTAGCAAAATATGAAAGGTTTTAATATTTTCTACACCCCTCTAGAGAACCAGAAGAATGCTATAAATATTCCTAAAATGTCTAAAATACCCTAAATGTGAAATTTAATGTGAGGAATGACCATTTTGACCTTAAATGCTAGGATTTTCTATTTTTTCAATTTAATCCATGAAATAAAATCACAAATAAACATCAAACACATCATAAAAATCATGGAAATCATGCCAAAAGTCACAAGAGGCATTCAGCCAAACACCCATGGCCTTGAAACAATTTTTTTTACATTTTTGCAGATAAGCCCCTAAACTTTCTAAACTCACAAAAAGGTCCTAAAAAGGTTAGAAATGCATGAAACATATTCAAAAATATTAAACATACACGAAAAACACCCTTAAAGGTGTCAACATGATTCAGCTAAGCCTAGATGGCCACAGAAAAAATTTTGCAATTTTTTGCAATTTTGTCCCTATATTTTTATAATTACAAAATAGCTTAAAAATTAAAACATCACAACATCATCCATATTAGGTTTGGCCACTCTTTTTTAAGGCATTCAAAATTTTGGAAAATTTATTTTTAAGCCTTTACAAATTTAAAATATAACAAAATAGTGCAACATATCATAAAATTAAGCATGAAAAACTATTTAATAATCATAATGATTTTTGGCCAGCGTGGTATTTCAGCAAAAAATAATTTTCCATAACATATTTACATGAATATCAATATACACACATGTCAAAATTTTTATCAACCATGAATATGCATAAAAATACGATAAATAATGAATATATCAACAGAAATCAACATGTAAACATTAAGACAAGTAACACAAAAATATGAACATGAAAATAACATTATTTCCATCAACAAACACAAATAATCTTCATGAAAATCAACATCTTACTAATAAAATTAAATAAAACAACAAAATCAAGAAACTTTGATAATAGCTTTTATGCTTGGACTTTAAATGTAGATTAAAACTCATGAGCTCAAGCATGATTTTGGCTCACTAAAAGGAAAAAAATGAATGAAATTAACAAAAACTAAGAATTTTAAAGTGTTTTAACCTTAAAAAGCTTAAGAAATTTAAGAAATTTAAGTAAATTTTGTTATTTTTCCATGGAATTTTAAAAGCTTCTAAAATTAACAAACCATCCGCTATTTGTAGGGGATTGAATTTGGCCAAAGGGTGTAAGAAAATCCCATGGCTAAATTGGTTCTAGGGATTTCTACCAAATTTTTATTTTTATTTATTTATTTTTGTTAATTTATTTAGTAGATTTTTCTAGGCTTTCATCAATTGATTTGTCCTAGTATAATAATGATCTTATCTTAGTCAAAAAGCCTAATGTGGGCTAAGTTATGTTTAAATGATGATAAAGATAATATTTTTTAATGTGTAGTTAAAATGTAACTAAATTGGTTAAGAAAAAATTAAATTCTAACCAAATTAGTTTTTCTAATTAAATCAATAAATTTTACAATTAAAATAAATATAAACAAAATTTTGAGAATGTAAAAAATGAAAAAAATAAAGTCATAATTACAAATTTTATGAAAAAAATGAATTGGAAGAACTAAATTATAAGAAATTGAAAGTTATGAATTAATAAATTTATTTAAGAATTTAAACACATAAAAAGCCAAATTCAATATCCATATAAAAATTTTGGATTCAAAAGAATTAACAAAAATTTTAGAGAGAAATATTATTGGGCTTTATCATAAAATCAGAATGGCCCTAGTTGGGCTTGTTGGAAAGTAAAATGGGCTTGTTGAAGTAATCGAATGTGGGCTTGTAGAGAATGAAATAGGCTTGGTGCAAAAAAAAAAGGGCTTGGGAAATGTGCTGGGCTTGCTGGGAAATTAATTGGTTTATTAGGTTGACTATTAAAATTTGCTTGTTTTGGGACCATCAAAGAAATTTCGCCCAAAATAAAAAAATGAAAATATTCTTTTCATGAAAATTCCAAGTTTTGAGCTCTAAAGGGAATTTTTGAGAAATTTTACGTGCAAGAAAAAGATAATTAAAATTCTAAACTCGTAAAATTTTATGAGAAAATCCTTACAAAAGAAAATTATATTTAAAAAAATGCAAAACTCATAAAATAAATTAGAGTTTCAAAAATCGAATTAATATGAATTAAATGAAAGTATTTAAAGAATTTTACAAAATTTAAACTTCAAAAAATTTTATCAAAAAATTATGGAATAGTAAATTTCGTATTTTGGAAAATAAAAGTCCAAAAATATGTTCAAATTTTTATAAAAATGAATTTAATTCAAGATGTGGACACCTTATTTTGTTTGGGCCAATTTCTGGCATCCTGGGATATAATTAAAATGTAATAAAATTAAAGAAATAAAAATAAAAATAAAAGGGGGGACGATTGTCGGGGTGCATTGTCGCTAGGCACCACTAGGCAATACAGTGTTAAGTGAAAAAAATATGGTGGTAAAGTTTGAAATGCCTAAGGATCTTATTAAAGAAAAATGTAAAAGGGAGGTATCAAAGGTTATTATTCGAGGTGTCACTAAGGTTATATGGCTAAGTATAGGTCAATCATCCATCATTCCAAGCTAAGGTAAAGTGTTTGGAGGGCCAAAGGCATAAAAAATTCACATTTTTGCACGAATGCATTGATACATGGCCTTTGGTTATCGATACAAGGCTTCAATGTCACTAAGAATCCAACTTTTCATATGTTGTATTGACACAAAAGTGTTATGTATTGATGCAGATGCTTATGTATCAATATATAGACCTTTTTTATTGATACCGGGTTTCACAGTAGCTTAAAAAACCATTCTGACTAGTCAGTACTGATACAAAGAGTGTTGGTGTTGATACTAGCCTCTAAGTATTGATACCAGCTTCATTGTATCGTTACCCAAAGCAAAAATTTACTCCAAGTATCCACACAATTCATATTAATGAATCGATAACCAAAGCAAAAATTTGCTCTAAGTATCTATGCAATTCACATTGTATCAATACCTAAAGCAAAAATTTGCTTCAAGTATCTATACAATGCATATTGTGTCGATACCTTAAGGCTAAATTGCCCAGTTTGTTCCATTTTCATACCCTTACACCTTGACATTAAAACATAAATTAGACCATGTTTTAGCACAAAAAATTATCCAAATTCATAGCAGGCCTTAGCATTGGACTTATGATTGGATATTAACAAAATTTTGATGTCCAAATAGCTATGGCAAAGGACATTTTTAGGACTTAATTCTATTTGTTAGAGGTAATCTTAGACTTTCTCATTAAGCAGCTACCAAAAGGGCCTTGATCCATTATTTTTGTTGAGGCAACCAATGGACTTAGCGAGCAACTAAGCATAGTACCTTGTCCACACATGAGGTACATGCACTAAAACCCCTAAATGCCCTTACATTTTGCATGTGGTATTTAATATTCACATGGTCATATAAAGCCAATATTTTTAGCTAAGTATAGAAAAAACATAACTAATTCAAACAATCTCTAAAATCCCTTTCTTAACCATCTTTTTTTTTCAAAAAACCCTTCATTCCCATAGTTCTTCAAAGCTACCATTAAAAGCCTTTTGAAAACACTCTCTTTCACCTTTTTTTTATCTAAAACTTCACCTCCATTATTAGCACATCTGTTAAGCTCATTTTACTAACTTTTTTTGCTAATCAATAGCAAAAATAGGGAAAAAAAGAGCTTAAAGTAAATAAGTTTTCTACTCAAAGGATAAAGTAAGGTCTAAAGCTACTTGATTTAACTTCCATCCTTTCTTTATCTTGCTTTCTTCTTTCATCATTATTCTCATCATTTTAGAGAGCTATATCCATGTGATCATCACCCTATTCTTAAAACTCTCATGTATTTTGTGGCTTTATTTGTTACAGACCTAGGATTTTTAGTGCTATATTGACCCTCTTGTCATGCGTCACCATGTTTATGTGTTTGTTTGCCTTAAAAACATGTTTAATGTTGTTCTAAAATTTTTAAAAAACTTTTTCTTGCTCGAACATCTTCATATCATCCTCCATGGCATGACTTTTAATGTTGTTCATAAAGCTAGCACTTATATACATCTTATTAGTCTTTTTCTGTCATTGTTATCATTATTTACATGTCAAGCTACCATTTTACTTGTCTAAACATTTTGTTTATGTTCATTGTCATGAATGTCATATTTAGTTCATAATACATTTGTAAAGATACATGAAGCTAGCATTTCCATGCATTTTATTTGTCATTTCCTTGTATCTTTTCCATGTGAAAATGTCATCTTTTTTTGTTTAAACATGTTATCAAGGCTTATTTTTGTTTATGTCGTATTTTTTCCATAATATTTTTGTCCAGATATTTGCTTGCTTGATGTCAAAAACACTTTTCTAAAGCCCCCAAAGTTAAGCCCACACTAACTTCAATAAATGAGGATTAACATAGATTTAAGATTTTTTTTTGCATTGGTATTCCAATCTTAGGGAAAAATCAAGTTTTATGTATGGATTCTAGGGTTATTGAGGCCAATTATTCTATTTTCAAAAATAAAATATTCTTTTTTATTGTCCAAAGTTGCTTGTGCCTTGACTTTTTGCCTAGATTCCTTGTGTTTGTGACATGGTCAATGGGTTGTCTCATCACCCTAAATTACTTTGGGGTTCTGCAAATGAGCTCATAAAGCTCATGTCACTCATTCGTTTTTTCCTTGGACATTCAAATGTTCGTGTCTTGAGTTTGGCCTAAAAGAACTAAGAAAATTGAAAAACTCCCTTATTTTGCCTTGACATCATAGTGTTCATGAGTTGAAAAAAATCATTTTCGAATCTTATATTGATTTTCACAAAATTAATGGTATTTTTTTATTAAGAGCGCATTAAATTACCTTTCTAATAATATGTCATTTGCCCTTGGATCATTCTGGATAAGCAGTTATGATTTTTCAAACCAATACTATTTGGAACCCATGAAATCAGTAATTATTATTCTATTTAGGCCATTTTAGCCATTCAAATGATTTTTTTTTAATTTTTAAAATATTTTTATTAAAAGGCATGTAAAATCCCTTTTTTGAAAAGGTATCTTTTGTGAATTAATGATTGTGTATGAGTTAACAATGATTTTTTAAAGTTTACTGCACCTTTTCCCCTGCACATGTTGTCAATGTTGCACTTAACCTAACTTAAAAAGTTATTTCCACCTAGAAGGAAAATTTTTAGGGTTTTCTTAATATTTTTACATTAAACCTTATCAAGTCACCTTTCTAATGATACCTAATCCAACCCTTAAAGCTTTTGAATTTGCCCATAATAAATTAGTAAGAGGGATAGTGTGATGTTGTTCCTTGTTTCAACATCGGTCAAGGTTAGTTGACCTCTTTGAACCCTGACTCCAAGGTATTCAAATGCGTCCATGTGATCTTGATCAACACATTGAGTCAAAAAAATACATCAACCTTCCCCTAGGCCCAGATCAAGGCATATACAATTTTTAAGCTTTATCATCTTTATTTTATCAATTTTCATAATAAAAAATCATATTTTGCCCAAAATTTGTCAAAAATGTCATTTTGTCAAGAAATCATTGAACCTTTATCAAAATAAATCCTTTGAGCTTGTCTCTAAAAAATCATTAAAGTTTTCGTCTATGGGATACTTCAACCCCACTTTTACAAACTTCGTTCAAATTTAAAAACTTACCAAAGTTTCATCTATCGAGATACTCTAACCTTATTTTCTAAGAAGATATTCCAACCCTATTTTTATAAATTTCATTCAAATTTCAAGTTTTCAACTATGAGGATACTCTAATCTTATCTTCTAAGGGGATACTCCAACTCTATCTTCTAAAGGATACTCCAACCTCATTTTTTAAAAAAAAGTAAAATTTTGTTAGTTTAAACTTGTTATTCTCATTGTTTTCAAAATTATCAAGAAAAAAATCAAATTTTTTCTCCTCGAATTTTCTTTGAACATTTGAATATTTAAACCCAATTTTCATGCCTCAATCAGTTAATGAATCCTAATGTGTCTCTAAAATTGTCAGCTCAATTATGTGAAGATAATTAATAAAAATTATGAGATACGTTCTGATCATCCCTCACTTTTTTCTTTTATTGTTTTGTCTGATTTATTTTATGTAATATTTTCTCATTCTATCATCTTATTAACTTGTTTCCTTTGTGATAGTTATTTAGCATCAATGTTTTCAAAATTATCTTTAAAAAATTATAAGGTAATGTTCTGTGTCAGTATCTCTCTAGTACTTGACATGAAATATCTTATTTTCAAAAATTAAATTTGGAGAGTACTTTAATAAAAGATCCCTATGTTCCCAACCTCTTCGAAGTGCATACATGATTTAAATTTTTTTGATCCTTGATTTATTTTATTCAAATTTATGCACAAAAGGGGACTATACTTAAATAATGATGTGTCAAAACCTAGGGAACCAAAACTTAGTTAAAACTTGGCTAGAAAGGCACCAATTTCGAGCACCACAGTGAGGTTTACTCTTTCTTGCACATAACCAACTCCCGAACCCAAATGTTGAATCTCTGAACTACGTAGACCATGGAATTGATGTTTCAATTTTCTTAACTTTGAATATCAGATTCACTAGGCATTCAATCACATGTAACCTAAATGATTGGTGGTAATTCCAAATGTTGGCCACTTCATGATGGCCACCCTAAACTAGTTGAATGAGCAATTTGTTCAACGGTCCCCTTTTATGGTCAAGGGCCAAGAATCTATACTTTCTCACTCTTATCATGTCAAAAAAAAGGAAAGAGTCCCAGTCGAAGGGACTTTTTTCATTAAGAAATACTTTTAAGTTGTGCATGCTTACTTTACAAACATATTGCCAACAGCTTGGCAAATCCACTGGGGACTAATTTAGAGAGTTAGGCCTACGACTAGTCATGCCTCTCTTAGTTCTTAGTTTCTTCATTTTTTGCCATTATTTAACTATAATTCCCTTCCATTTTTCTTTATCAATCTTTTATTTGTCATGAGATCACTTGAAATTGCCTCATTCTTAAATAAATATCAATTTAATAAATATGGTAACATAGGCATAAACAAAAGGTTTGATTTTTCCTTGATATGTATTGTGCACTTACATTTGTATTAAATTCCTACCAAACTCTATGGTGTGGTTAGGGTCCTAATTATTAAGAGAAAGTTAGCTATCTGCCTTAGTGAATACCCCTCTATACAAACATAGCAATAACTTTCAGAGTGTGAATTACCTATGTCTCTTATGAGTAACACTTTATATTTGCCAATCCTATGATTGAACTCATTTTACCTAGCCTATGATAGGTCAAGGATTAGGATGCCTTGGTTGTCCTTACCGAATGAAGGAGAGATTCGATCACTGATTTAGATGTCAACTCAAACTAATCTAGTGCACCTTACGAGCTAAACCATTTCAAACCATGCCAAAATGCTACTATAAGGACATTCTAGAAAACATTTTTAACCTTTACTCCTGCATAGTTATGTAGCAATAGTGAATGAATATTGTCACCCGTGTGCGTCATGTTAGTGTTATGTTTCAATGTTATGCTATCCGATTGACGGCTAACTTTTGTCAATAAATGAGTGATAGCTGTAGACACCGTATTTTGTCCGGGCTAATTTTTTTTAACAATCTGGAGCATCGACGTAAGAGGGGACATCGCCCGGCGAAAAAGCTTTTAAGGATGTCAAGAAGGCCTAGAGATCATATCAAAGGTAAATACAAAGATGTGGCAT
>JBBYHO010506052.1:0-71209 GCA_038382025.1 Adansonia gregorii | reverse complement strand
TCACATAGATTCCTTTCTTTTCATGATTGAGCACCATAAAGTCATTCTCTTTATTACGATGAATGACATTGATGCTTGGGTCCATAAGAAAAAGTTTTTTTTCCATCATTTTTTGGAGTCAAAGTTTATTTGCCATTTGGAAAAAGCCTAAATTCATACAGTAATCTACTTTCATCTGAAGACTAGGCACCATAAATTAATTATCCTCAATGGGATAAATGACATTGATGCTTTGCTTACATAAGAAAAGCTTCTCTTTCCATCATTTTTTAGTATTAAATTTTATTTGTCAATTGGGATGAACATGGATTCACATAGTAATCTCTTTTCTTTTCATGACTGGGCACCATAAACTCATATTCCGCATTGTGATAAATGACATTGATGCTGTGGCTTTACAAGAAAAGCCTTTCTTTCCATCATTTTTATGCTAAAGTTCATTTGTTAACTCAGACAAACATAAATTCATATAATAATCTCTTTCTTTTCATGATTGGATATTGTAAATTCATTCTCCTCATTAGGATGAATGACATTAATGCTTTGGTTTCATAAAAGAAGCTTCTATTTCCATCATTTTTTAAAGTTAAAGTTCATTTGCCAATTTAGACAAACATGGATTCACAAAGTAATCTCCTTTCTTTTCATGACTAGGGAGCATTAACTTATTCTCCTTGTTGGGATAAATGGCATTAATGCTTTGGTTTCATAAGAAAAGCTTTTCTTTCCATCAATTTTTAGTGTTAATGTTTATTTGTCAATTGGGACAATCATAGATTCAAAAAGTAATCTTTTTTATTTTCACCATTGGGCACCATTAACTCATTCTTTGTATTGGGATAAATGACATTGATGCTTCGGTTTAAAAAAAAAAGATTTTCTTTTCATTTTTTTTTAGAGTTGAGGTTCATTTGTCAAATGGGAAATATAGATTAACATTGTAATCTCCTTTCTTTTCATGATTGGGCACCATAAACTTATTCTCCTCATTAGGATGAATCATATTGATGCTTTGGTTTCATAATAAGAGCGTAACATTCCATCATTTTTTAGAGTTTAAGTTTATTTGTCAATTGGGACAAACATAAATTTACATAGTAATCACTTTTTTCATGACTGGGCACCATAAACTCATTCTTCGTGTTGCGATAAATGACAATGATTCTTTGGTTTCATAAGAAAAACTTCTCTTTCCATCATTTTTTAGTGTTAAAGTTCATTTGTTAATTTAGACTAACACAGATTCATATAATATCTCCTTTCTTTTCATGATTGGTCACCATTAACTCATTCCCCTTATTAGGATGAAAGACATAAATGTGTTGGTTTCACAAGATAAGCTTTTTTTTCCATCTTTTTTTAGAGTTAAAGTTCATTTGTCAACTGGGACAAACATGGATTCACATTATAATCTTCTTTCTTTCCATTATTGGGCACCAATTACTCATTCTCCTCTTTGGGATAAATAGCATTGATGCTTTGGATTCATTCAAAAAGTTTTTCTTTCCATTATTTTTTAGTGTTAAAGTTTTTTTGTCAATTAGGACAAAGATGGATTCACAAAATAATCTCTTTTGTTTTCATGATTGAGCACCATAAACTCATTCTACTCTTTGGGATAAAATACTTTGATGCTTTGGTTTCAAATGAAAAACTCCTCTTTCCATAAATTTTTAGAATTGAAGTTCATTTCTCTATTAAGAGAAACATAGCTTCACATAGTAATCTCCTTTTCTTTCATGATTAGGCACCATTAATTTATTCTCTTCATTAGGATAAATGACATTTATCTGTGCTTCCATAAGAAAAGCTTCTTTTTCTATCATTTTTTAGTGTTAAAGTTCGTTTGCCAACTTGGACAAATATGGATTCATAAAATAATCCCCTTTCTTGTCATGATTGGGCACCTTAAACTTATTCTCCTCATTGGGATAAATGGCATTGATGCTTTAGCTTCATAAGAAAAGCGTTTATTTCCATCCTTTTTTAGAATTAAAGTTCATTAATTAATTGGGACAAACATGGATTCACACAGTAATCTCTTTTTTTTCATGATTAGGCACTATAAACTCATTCTCCTCATTAGGATGAATGACATTGATGCTTTGGTTTCATGAGAAAAGCTTTTCTTTCCATTATTTATTAGAGTTAAAGTTCATTTGTTAATTGGGACAAACACAAAATCACAAAATAATCTCACTTCCTTTCATGATTGGGCAGCATAAACTCATTCTATTCATCAGGATAAATTACTTTGATGCTTGTATTTCATAAGAAAAGCTTCTCTTTTCACTATTTTTTAGAATTAAAGTCTATTTCTCTATTGGGACAAACATGGATTCAAAAAGTAATCTCTCTCTTTTCATGATTTGGCACCATTAATTCATTCTTCTTATTAAGATAAATGACATTTATGCTTTGATTTCATAGGAAAAGCTTCTATTTTCATCATTTTTTAGAGTTAAAGCTTATTTGTTAATTGGGACAAAAATGGACTCAAATAGTATCTCCTTTCTTTTCCTGATTAGGCATCATTAACTTATTCCCCTTATTGGGATAAATGACATTGACGCTATGGTTTCATAAGAAAAGTTCTCTTTCCATCATTTCTTGGAGTTAAGTTCATTTGTCAACTAGGACAAACACAGATTCACATAATAATCCCCATTATTTTCATGATTGGTCACCATAAACCCATTCCCCACTTTAGGATAAATGACATTGATGCTTTGGCTTCATTTAAAAAGCTTTTGTTCCCACCATTTTTTAGAATCAAAATTCATCTGCAAATTAGGACAAACACGGATTCACGTAATATCTCATTTCTTTTCATGATTGGGCATTATAAACTCATTTTACTCATTAAGATAAATTACTATGATGCTTTAGTTTCATAAGAAAAGCTTTTCTTTCCACCATTTTTTAGAATTAAAGATCATTGCTTTATTGGAATAAATATGGATTCCCATAAGAATCTTTCTTTTTTTCATGATTGGGCACTATTAACTCATTCTCATCATTATGATGAATGACATTGATGCTTTGGTTTCATAAGAATGCCTTCTTTTTCCATCAAATTTTGGAGTTAAAGTTCATTTATCAATCGGGACAAACACGGATTCATATAGTAATCTCTTTTTTTTCATGATTAGGCACCATTAGTTCATTCTCCTCACTAGGATAAATAATATGATGCTTTCATTTCATAAGAAAAGCTTCACTTTATTATTTCTTAGAGTTAAAGTTCATTTGTCAATTAGGATAAACATAGACTTATATAGTAATATCTTTTCTTTTCATGATTAGGCACCATAAACCAATTCTCCTCATTGGGATGAGTGACTTTGATGCTTTGGTTTCATAAAAAAAGCTTCTCTTTCCAATATATTTTAGAGTTAAAGTTCATTTGTCAATTAGGACAAACACGAATTCATATAGTAATCTCCTTTCTTTTCATGACTGAGAATCATAAAGTCATTCTTCTCTTTGCGCTAAATAACATTGATGCTTTGGTTTCATAAGAAAAACTTCTCTTTCTATCATTTTTTAGTGTTAAAGTTCATTCATCAATTGGGACAAACACGGATTCATATAGTTATCTCCGTTCTTCTCATGATAGGGCATCATAAACTCATTCTCCTCATTGGAAAGAATGACATCAATGCTTTAGTTTCACAAGATAAGCTTCTCTTTCCATCATTTTTTAAAGTTAAAGCTTATTTGTCAACTAGGATAAACACGGATTCACATAGTAATCTCTTTTCTTTTCATTATTGGGCACCATTAACCCATTCTCCTTATTGGGATAATTGGCATTTATGTTTTTTTTTCATAAGAAAAATTTCTCTTTCTATCATTTTTTACTGTTAAAGTTCATTTGTCAATTAGGAGAAACACAGATTCACATAATAAGCTCTTTTGTTTTCATGATTGGGCTTTACAAACTCATTTTTCTCATTTCAATAAATGGCATTGATATTTTGGATTCATAAGAAAAAGCTTTTTTTCCATCATTTTTTAGTGTTAAAGTTCATTCATCAATTGGGACAAACATCAATTCACATATTATCTCATTTGTTTCCATGATTAGGCACATTAAACTTATTCTCCTTATTGTGATAAATGACATTGATGCCTTGGTTTCATAAGAAAAGCATCTTTGTTAATCATTTTTTGGATTTAAAATTCTTTTGTCAACTAGGACAAACACGGATTCACACACTAATTTCTTTTCTTTTCATTATTGGGCACCATTAGCTCATTCTCCTTATTGTGTTAAATGGCATTAATGCTTTGGTATCATAAAAAAAGTTTCTCTTCCTATAATTTTTGGAGTTAAAGTTCATTTGTCAACGGGGAAAAACACGGATTATATAGTAATCCGTTTCTTTTCATTTTTGGGCACCATTAACTCATTTTCCTCATTGGGATAAATGGCATTGATGCTTTGGTTTCATAAGAAAGGGTTTTTTTTCCATCATTCTTTAGTGTTAAAGTTCATTTATCAATTGGGATAAACATGGATTCATATAATAATCTCCTTTCTTCTCATGATTGGGCACCACAAACTCATTCCCTGGATTGGGAAAAATGAAATTAATGCATTGGTTTCACTTAAAAAGCTTTTGTTCCCACTATTTTTTAGAGTCCAAGTTTGTCTATCATTTAGGACAAAGACAAAATTACATAATAATCACTCATTCTTTTCATGATTAGGAACCGTAAACTTGTTGTACTCATTAGGATAAATGACATTGATGCTTTGCTTTTATAAGAAAAAACTTTTCTTTTCATCATTTTTTAGAGCCAAAGTTTTTTTGTTAATCGGGACAAATATGGATTCACATAGTAATCTCCTTTCTTTTCATGATTGGGTACCATAAACTCATTCTCCTTATTATGATAAATGACTTTAATGCTTTGTTTTTACCAGAAAAGCTTATATTTCCATCATTTTTTAGTGTTAAAGTTCATTTGCCAGCTGGGACAAACGGTGATTCACATAGCAATCTCCTTTGTTTTCATGATTTGGCACCATTAACTAATTCTTCTCATTAGGATAAATGGCATTAATGCTTTGGATTCATAAGAAAACCTTCTATTTCCATAATTTTTTAAAGTTAAAGTTAATTTGCCAATTAGGGTAAATATAGATTTACGTTGTAATCTCTTTCTTTTAATGATTGGGCACCATAAACTCATTCTCCTCTTTCGTATGAATGACATTGATGCTTTAGTTTCATAAGAAAAGCTTTATTTTTCATCATTTTTTAGTGTTAAAGTTCATTTGTCAATAAGGATAAACATGAATTCACATAGTAATCTCTTTTTTTTCATTACTGGGCATTATAAACTCATTCTCCGTATTACGGTAAATGACAATGATTCTTTGGTTTCATTAGAAAAGGTTCTTTTTCCATTATTTTTTAGTGTTGAAGTTTATTTATTAATTGGGACAAACATAGATTCACGTAATAATCTCATTTCTAGTCAGGATTGGGCACCATAAATCACTCTCTTTATTGGGATAATGACATTGATGCTTTAACTTTATAAGAAAAGCTTTTATTTCCATTATTTTTTAGTGTTAAAGTTTATTTGTTGATTGGGACAAACACAGATTCACATAGATTTTTTTTCATTTCATGATTGAGCACCATAGAGTTATTCTCCTCATTAGGATGAATGATATTGATGCTTTGGCTCCATAAGAAAAACTTCTTTGTCCATCATTTTTGGAGTCAAAGTTTATTTGCCAATTGGAACAAGCCTAAATTCATACACTAATCTACTTTCATTTGAAGACTAGGCACTATAGACTCATTCTCCTCAATGGGATAAATGACATTGATGCTTTGCTTACATAAGAAAAGCTTCTCTTTCCATCATTTTTTAGTATTAAAATTTATTTGTCAATTGGGATGAACATGGATTCATATAGTAATCTCCTTTAATTTCATGACTGGGCACCATAAACTCATATTCCTCATTGCAATAAATGACATTGATGCTGTGGCTTTACAAGAAAAGCCTCTCTTTCCATCATTTTTTTGTGTTAAATTTCATTTGTCAATTTGGGCAAACACAGATTCACATAATAATCTCTTTCTTTCCATCATTGGGTGTCGTAAACTCATTCTCCTCATTAGGATGAATGACATTAATGCTTTAGTTTCATAATAGAAGCTTTTTTTTTTCCATCATTTTTAGAGTTAAAGTTCATTTGTCAAATGATACAAACACAGATTCACAAAGTAATCTCCTTTCTTTTCATGATTAGGGAGCATTAACTCATTCTCCTCATTGGGATAAATGGCATTGATGCTTTGGTTTCATAAGAAAAGCTTCTCTTTCCATCAATTTTTAGTGTTAATGTTTATTTGTCAATTAGGACAATCATGGATTCAAAAAGTAATCTTTTTTATTATCACCATTGGGCACTATTAACTCATTCTCCATATCGGGATAAATGATATTTATGCTTCGGTTTAAAAGGAAAAGCTTTTCTTTTCATCTTTTTTTAGAGTTAAGGTTTATATGTCGATTGGGGTAAATATATATTAACATTGTAATCTCCGTTCTTTTCATGATTGGGCACCATAAACTTCTTTTCCTCATTAGGATGAATGACATTGATGCTTTGGTTTCATAATAAGAGCATAACATTCCATCATTTTTTATAGTTTAAGTTCATTTGTCAATTAGGACAAACGCGAATTTACATAGTAATCACCTTCTTTCCATGACTGGGCACCATAAACTTATTCTCCGCGTTGCAATAAATGACAATGATTCTTTGGTTTCTTAAGAAAAGCTTCTCTTTCCATCATTTTTGAGTGTTGAAGTTCATTTGATAATTTTGACTAACACGGATTCACATAATAATCTCCTTTCTTTTCATGATTGGTCACCACAAACTCATTCTCCTTATTAGGATGAATGACATTAATGTTTTCGTCTCACGAGATAAGCTTTTGTTTCTATCCTTTTTTAAAGTTAAAGTTCATTTATCAACTGGGACAAACATGGATTCACATGGTAATCTTTTTTCTTTTCATTATTGGGCACCATTAACTCATTCTCCTTATTGGAATAAATGATTTCATTAGAAAAGCTTTTCTTTTCATCATTTTTTAGTGTTAAAGTTCATCTGTCAAGTGGGACAAATATGGATTCACATAATAATCTCTTTTGTTTTGATAATTGGGCACCATAAACATATTCTAGTCTTTGGGATAAAATACTTTGATGCTTTGGTTTCAAAAAAAAATTCTCTTTCCATAATTTTTTAGAATTGAAGTTCGTTTCTCTATTGGGAAAAGCACGGCTTCACATAGTAATCTCCTTTCCTTTCATGATTAGGCATCATTAATTCATTCTCTTCATTAGGATAAATGACATTTATCTTTGCTTCCATAAGAAAAACTTCTTTTTCCATCATATTTTTAATGTTAAAGTTCATTTGTCAATTGGGACAAACATGGATTCACAAAATAATCCTCTTTCTTTTAATGATTAGGCACCATAAACTTATTCTCCTCATTGGGGTAAATGACATTGATGCTTTAGCTTCATAAGAAAAGCGTTTATTTCCATTATTTTTTAGAATTAAAGTTCATTCGTTAATTGGGGCAAACATGGATTCACATAGTAATCTTTTTTTTATGATTGGGCACTATAAACTCATTCTCCTCATTAGGATGAATGACATTGATGCTTTAGTTTCACAAGAAAAGTTTCTGTTTCCCTTATTTTTTAGAGTTAAAGTTTATTTGTCAATTAGGACAAACACGGATTCACAAAATAATCTCACATCCTTTCATGATTGGGCACCATAAATTCTTTCTACTCAATGGGATAAATTACTTTGATGTTTTCATTTCATAAGAAAAGTTTCTCTTTCCACTATTTTTTAGAATTAAAGTATATTTCTCTGTTGGGACGAATATGGATTCACAAAGTAATCTCCTCTCTTTTCATGATTTGGCACCATTAATTGATTCTCCTCATTGGGGTAAATGATATTTATGTTTTGGTTTCATAAAAAAAGCCTTCATTTCAATCATTTTTTTAAAGTTAAAGCTTATTTGTTAATTGGGATAAAAATGGACTCAAATAGTATCTTCTTTCTTTTCATGATCGGGCACCATTAACTTATTCCCCTTATTGGGATAAATGGCATTGACCCTATATGGTTTCATAATAAAGTTCTCTTTCCATTATTTTTTAGAGGTAAATTTATTTGCCAACTGTGACAAGCATAGATTCACAGAATAATCTCCATTCTTTTCATGATTGGGCACCATAAACTTATTCTTCACTTTGGGATAAACAACATTGATGCTTTTGTTTCATTTAAAAAGCTTTTGTTCCCACCATTTTTTAGAATCAAAATTTGTATGCAAATTAGGACAAACATGGATTCATGTAATATTTCATTTCTATTCACGATTGGGCATCATAAACTTGTTTTACTCATTAGGATAAATTACTATGATGCTTTGGTTTCATAAGAAAAGCTTCTCTGTCCACCATTTTTTAGAATTAAAGGTCGTTTCTTTACTGGGACAAACGTGGATTCACATAAGAAGCTCCTTTCTTTTCATGATTGGGCACCATCAACTCATTCTCCTGCTTAGGATGAATGACATTGATGCTTTGGTTTCATAAGAATAGCTTATCTTTCCATCATATTTTGGAGTTAAAGTTCATTTATCAATTAGGACAAACACGGATTCATATAGTATTCTCTTTTCTTTTCATGATTAGGCACCATTAGCTCATTTTCCTTATTGGGATAAATAACATGATGTTTTCGTTTCATAAGAAAAGCTTTTCTTCATCATTTTTTAGAGTTAAAGTTCATTTGTCAATTGGGACAAACACAGACTCACATACTAATCTCTTTTCTTTTCATCATTGGGCACAATATACTAATTCTCATTATTGGGATGAGTGACTTTGATGCTTTGGTTTCATAAGAAAAGCTTATCTTTCTAATATGTTTTAGAGTTAAAGTTTATTTGTCAATTGGGATAAACATGAATTCACATAGTAATCTCCTTTCTTTTCATGACTGAGCACCATAAACTCATTTTTCTTTTTGCGGTAAATGACATTGATACTTTGGTTTCATAAGAAAAACTTTTCTTTCTATCCTTTTTTAGTGTTAAAGTTCATTTGTTAATTGGGACAAACACGGATTCATATAGTTATCTTCGTTCTTCTCATGATTAGGCACCATAAACTCATTCTCCTCATTGGAAAGAATGACATTAATGCTTTGGTTTCACAAGATAAGATTCTCTTTCCATCATTTTTAAAGTTAAAGTTTATTTGTCAACCAAGACAAACACGGATTCATATAGTAATCTCCTTTCTTTTCATTATTGGGCACCATTATCTCATTCTCCTCATTGGATAATTGGCATTCATGTTTTGGTTTCATAAGAAAAGCTTCTCTTTTCATCATTTTTTAGTGTTAAAGTTCATTTGTCAACTGGGAGAAACACAGATTCACATAATAATCTCCTTTGTTTTCATGATTGGGCACTATAAACTCATTTTTCTCATTGCGATAAATGGCATTGATATTTTAGATTCATAAGAAAAGGTTCTCTCTCCATCATTTTTTAGTGTTAAAGTTCATTTGTCAATTGGGACAAACACCGATTCACATATTATTTCTTTTGTTTCCATGATTGGGCACCATTAACTCATTTTTCTCATTGGGATAAATGGCACTGATGCTTTGATTTCATAAAAAAAGGTTCTCTTTCCATCATTTTTTAGTATTAAAGTTCATTTATCAATTGGGATAAACACGGATTTATATAATAATCTCCTTTCTTCGCATGATTGGGCACCACAAACTCATTCCCTGTATTAGGAAAAATGAAACAATGCATTGGTTTCACTTAAAAAGCTTTTGTTCCCATTATTTTTAGAGTCAAAGTTTGTCTATCAATTAGGACAAAGATGAAATCACATAATAATCACCTATTCTTTTCATGATTGGGAACCATAAACTTGTTGAACTTATTAGGATAAATGACGTTGATGTTTTACTTTCATAAGAAAAGCTATTCTTTTTATCATTTTTTAGAGTCAAAGTTTATTTGTCAATTGGGATAAACATGGATTCACATAGTAATCTCCTTTTTTTTCATGATTGGGCACCATAAACTCATTCTCCTTATTATGATAAATGACTTTAATGCTTTGGTTTTGCTAAAAAAGCTTTTATTTCTATCATTTTTTGGTGTTAAAGTTCATTTCTCAACTGGGGTAAACGGTGATTCATATAGTAATCTCCTTTCTTTTCATGATTTGGCACCATTAACTAATTTTTCTGATTGCGATAAATGGCATTGATGCTTTGGATTCATAAGAAAACTACTCTTTCCACCATTTTTTAGTGTTAAAGTTATTTATCGATTAGGAGAAAAACATATTCCCATAGTAGTCTCCTTTTTTTTCATGATTGGGCACCATAAACTCATTCTCCTCAGTAGGATAAATGACATTGTTGCTTTGATTTCACAAGAAAAACTTTTCTTTCCATCATCTTTTAGTGTTAAAGTTTATTTGTCAATTGGGACAAACACAGATTCACATAATAATCACTTTCCTTTTCATGATTAGGCATCATAAACTTATTCCTCGCATTGGGATAAATGACATTGATGCGTTGGTTTCCTTTAAAAAGCTTTCATTCCTACCATTTTTTAGAATCAAAATTCATCTATCATTTAGGGCAAAGATGAAATCACATAATAATTACCTTTCTCTTCATGATTGGGCACCATAAACTTGTTCTACTCATTGGGATAAATGACATTAATACTTTGGTTTCTTTCCATCATTTTTTAGTGTTAAAGTTCATTTGTCAATTGCGATAAATAAAGATTCATATAATAATCTCTTTTTTTTCATGATTAGGCATTATAAACATATTCCCCACGTTGGGATAAATGACATTGATGCATTGGTTTCATTTAAAAAGCTTTTGTTCCCACTATTTATTAGAATCAAAATTCATCTATTAATTAGGACAAAAACAAAATCATATAATAATCGCCCTTTCTTTTGATGATTGGGCACCATAAACTCGTTCGACTTATTGGAATAAATGACGTTGATACTTTGGCTTTATAAGAAAAGCTTCTCTTTTCATTATTTTTAGTGTTAAAGTTCATTTGTCAATTGGGACAAACACAGATTCACATAACAATCTTCATGATTGGGAACCATAAACTCATTCTTTTACTGGGATGAATGACATTAATGCTTTGGTTTCATAAGAGAAGCTTCTCTTTCCATCATTTTTTGGACTTAATGTTCATTTATTAATTAGGACAAACACATATTCACATATTAATCTCTTTTTTTTCCATGATTGGGCACCATAAACTTATTCTCCTCATTGTGATACCTCATTGTAATAAATGATATTGATGCTTCAGTTTCATAAGAAAAGCTTTTCTTTCCATCATTTTTTATAGTTAAAGTTTATTAGCCAACAGGGATAAATGCGTATTCACATTGTAATCTCCTTTCTTTTCATGATTGAGCACCATTAAATCTTTCTCCTCTTTAGGATAATTGGCATTAATACTTTGGTTTCATAAGAAAAGCTTCTCTTTCCATCATTTTTTAGTGTTAAAGTTCATTTGTCAATTATGACAAACACGGATTCATATAATAATCTCCTTTGTTTTCATGATTATGCACCATAAACTCATTCTCCTTATTTGGATGAATGGCACTTAGGCTTTGGTTTCATAAGAAAAGTTTCTTTTCCATTTTTTTAGGGTTAAAATTTATTTGTCAATATGGACAAACATGAGTTCAGATAGTAATTTCTTTTCTTTTCATGGTTAGGCACCATAAACTTATTCCCCGTATTAGGATAAATGACATTAATGCATTGGTTTCATTTATAAAGCTTTCATTCCTACCATTTATTAGAATCAAAATCCGTCTATCAATTAGGACAAAGATGAAATCACATAAAAATCACCACTTCTTTTCATGATTGGGCCCCTAAGCTCATTCTACTCGTTGGAATAAATGACTTTGATACTTTGGTTTCATAAGAAAACCTTCTCTCTCCATCATTTCTTACTGTTAAAGTTCATTTTTCAATTGGGACAAACAAGGATTCACATAATAATCTCATTTTTTTCATGATTAGGCATTATAGACATATTCCCCATATTGGGATAAGTAACACCGATGCATTGGTTTCATTCAAAAAGCTTTTGTTCCCACTATTTATTAGAATCAAAATTCTTTTATCAATTAAAACAAAGACAGAATCACATAATAATCACCCTTTCTTTTGATGATTAGGCACCATAAGCTCATTCTACGCATTGAGATAAATGACGTTGATACTTTGGTTTTATAAGAAAAGCTTATCTTTCCACCATTTTTTAGTGTTAAAGTTCATTTGTTAACTACGACAAACACAGATTCACATAACAATCTTTTTTTCTTTCATGATTGGGCACCATAAACTCATTCTACTTATTGGGATGATTAACAGTAATGCTTTGGTTTGATAAGAGAAGCTTCTATTTCCATCATTTATTAGAGTCAAATTTTATTTATCAATTAGGGCAAACACGTATTCATATATTAATCTCTTTTCTTTCCATTATTGGGCATCATAAACTCATTCTCCTTATTGTGATAAATAACATTGATGCTTTAGTTTCATAAAAAAAGCTTTTCATTCCATCATTTTTTAGAGTTAAACTTTATTTGCCAATAGGGACAAATGCGTATTCATATAGTGATCCTCATTTCTTTTCATGATTGGGCACCATTAAATCTTTCTCCTCATTGTGATAATTGGCATTGACACTTTGATTTCATAAGAAAAGCTTCTTTTTCCATCATTTTTTAGTGTCAAAGTTCATTTGTCAATTAGGACAAACATGGATTCACATAATAATCTCTTTTGTTTTCATGATTGGGCACCATAAACTCATTCTTCGCATTGGGATGAATGACATTGATGCTTTTGTTTCATAAGAAAAGCTTCTCTTTCCATCATTTTTTAGAGTTAAAGTTCATTTGTTAGTTGGGACAATACGGATTGACATAGTAATCCTTTTTTTTCATGATTGGGCACCATAAACTCATTCTCCTCATTAAAATAAATGATATTGATGCTTTGATTTTATAAGAAAAGCTTCTCTATCCATCATTTTCTAGAGTTAAAGTTCATTTGTCAATTAGGACAAATGACATTGATGCATTGTTTTCATTTAAAAAGCTTTTGTTCCTATCGTTTTTTGGAATCAAAATTGATCTGTCACTTAGGACAAAGATAGAATTACACAATAATCAACCTTTCTTTTCATGGGCACTATAAACTCATTTACCTTATTGGGATCAATGGCATTGGTGCTTTGGTTTCATAAGAAAAGCTTCTATTTCCATCATTTTTAGCATTAAAGTTTATTTGCCAACTAGGACAAACATAGATTGACATAATAATCTCCTTCCTTTTCATGATTAAGCACCATAAACTCATTTTTCCTATTAGGAAAAAAGACATCATGTTTTGGTTTTTTAAGAAAGCTTTTCTTTTCATCATTTTTTAGAGTTACATTTCATTTCTCAATTAGGACAAGCATGGATTCACATAATGATCTCCTTTCTTTTCATGATTGGGCACCATAAACTCATTCTACTCATTGGGATAAATTACTTTGATGCTTTGGTTTCATAAGAAAAGCTTCTCTTTTCACCATTTTTTAAAATGAAAGTTCGTTTCTTTATTAGGAAAAACATAGATTCATATAGGAATCTCCTTTTCTTTCATTATTGGGTACCATAAACTCATTCTCCTCATTAGGATGAATGACAATGATGCTTTAGCTTCATAAGAAAAGTTTCTCTTTCCATAATTTTTTAAAGATAAAATTCATTTGTCAACTAGGATAAGCACGGATTCACGTAGCAATCTCCTTTCTTTTTAAGGTTTTGGCTTATTCTCCTTATTGGGATAAATGACATTGATGATTTAGCCTTCATAAGAAAAGCTCCTTTTTCTATCATTTTTTAAAGATAAAGTTATTTGTCAATTAGGACAAGCACGAATTCACATAGTAATCTCCTTTTTTTTTTTACACTAGACACCATAAACTCAATCTTTTGATTGCAATAAATGACATTGATGCTTTGGTTTCATAAGAAAAGCTTCTTTTTCCATCATTTTTTTAGTGTTAAATTTCATTTGTCAATTAGGATAAACACGGATTCACATAATAATCTCCTTTCTTTCCACGATTGGGAACCATAAACTCATTCACCTCATTAGGATAAATGAGATTATTCTTTGGTTTCATAAAAGAAGCTCCTTTTTCCATTTTTTTTAGAGTTAATGTTCATTTGGTAATTAAGACAAACACGGATTCATATAGTAATCTCTTTTCTTTTCATGATTAGGCGCCAAAAACTCATTTTCCTTATTAGGATAAATGACATTGATGCTTTGGTTTCACAAGAAAAGCTTCCCTCTTTATCATTTTTTTAAGTTAAAGTTCGTTTGTCAATTGGGAAAAACATGAATTCACATCGTAATCTCCTTCTTTTTTATTATCGGGCACCATAAACTCATTCTTCTTATTGTGATAAATGACATAGGTGCTTTGGTTTCATTAAAAAAGCTTTTATTTTCATCATTTTTTGGAGTTAAAGTTCATTTTTCAATTGGGCAAACATAGATTCACACACTGATATCTTTTCTTTTCTTGATTGGGCACCATAACTCATTCTCTTCATTAGGATAAATGACATTGATGCTTTGGTTTCACATATTAATCTCCTTTTCTTTCTTGATTGGGCACCATTAACTCATTCTCTTCATTGGGTTAAACAACATTGATGCTTTGGTTTCATAACAAAAGCTTCTTTTTCCATTATTTTGTAGTGTGAAAGTCTATTTGTTAATTAGGATAAACATGTATTCACATAATAATCTCTTTTCTTTTCATAATTGTGCACCATAAACTCATTCTGCTTTGGTTTCATAAGAAATGCTTCTCTTTCCAACATTTTTTAGTGTTAAAGTCTATTTGTCGACTGGAACAAATATAGTTTCACAAAATAATCTCCTTTCTTTACATGATTAGGCACCATAAACTCATTCTCCTTATTGGGATGAATTATGTTTATGCCTTAGTTTCTTAAGAAAAGCTTCTTTTTCCATCATTTTTTAGAATTAAAGTTCATTTACCAATTGGGACAAACACGAGTTCACTTAGTAATCACCTTTCTTTTCATAATTGGGCACCATAAACTCATTCTCTTCATTATAATAAATGACACTAATACTTTGGTTTCATAAGAAAAGCTTTTTTTCCATCATTTTTTAGAATTAAAGTTCATTTTTCAATTGGGACAAACATAGATTCACATTGTACTCTTCTTTTTTTCATGATTAGGCACCATAAACTAATTCTCTTCATTGGGATAAATGATATGGATTCTTTGGTTGTATAAAAGAAGCTTCTCTTTTCATCTTTTTTTAGAGTTAAATTTCATTTGTCAATTAGGACAAAAAAGGATTCCTATAGTAATCTCCTTTCTTGTCATGATTGGGCACCATAAACTCATTCTCCCCATTGGGATAAATTACATTGATGCTTTCGTTTCATAAGAAAATCTTCTCTCTCTATCATTTTTTAAAGTTAGAGTTTATTTGTCAATTGCAGAAAATAAGGATTCAGATAGTAATCTCCCTCTTTTTCATTATTGGGCATCATAAACTCAATCCCCTCAATAGGATAAATGACATTGATGCTTTGGTTACATAAGAAAATATTCTCTTTCCATCATTTTTTGGAGTTAATGTTCATATTGCAACTAGGACAAACACAGATTCACATAGTAATCTCTTTTCTTTTTATGATTAGGTACCACAACTCATTCTTCCTATTGGGATAAATGACATTGATGCTCTGGTTTCATATAGTAATCTCCTTTCTTTTCATGATTGGGCACCATAAACTCATTCTTCTTATTGGGATAAATGACATTGATGCTTTGATTTCATAAGAAAAACATCTCTTTCTATCATTTTTTAGTGTTAAAGTCCATTTATCAATTGGGACAAATACAGATTCACATAATAATATCCTTTCTTTTCTTGATTGGGCATCATAAACTCATTCTCCTTATTGGGATAAATGATATTGATACTTTGGTTTCATAAGAAATACTTTTCTTTCCATCATTTTTTACTGTCAAAGTCTATTTGTCGATTGGGACAAATATGATTTCACATAATAATCTCCTTTCTTTTCTTGATTGGGCACCACAAACTCATTCTCCTCATTGGGATGAATGACATTTATGCCTTGGTTTCTTAAGAAAAGCTTCTTTTTCTATCATTTTTTAGAATTAAAGTTTATTTACCAATTGGGACAAATATGGATTCACATAGTCTTTTCATGATTGGGGACCATAAACTCATTCTCCTAACTATGATAAATGACATTGATGCCTTGGTTTCATAAGAAAAACTTTTTCTTCCACCATTTTTTAGGGTTAAAGTTTATTTGTCAATTGGGACAAACATGGATTCACAAAGTAATCTCTTTGTTTTTCATGATTAGGCACCATAAACTTATTCTCTTCATTGTGATAAATGACATTGATGCTTTGGTTTTATAAGAAAAACTTCTCTTTCCATCATTTTTTAGTGTTAAAGTCTATTTGTCAATTGGGATAAATACAAATTTACATAATAATCTCCTTTCATTTCATGATTGGGCACCATAAACTCATTCTCCTTATTGGGATAAATGATATTGATATTTTGGTTTCACAGGAAATGCTTCTCTATCCATCATTTTTCAGTGTTAAAGTCGACTTGTCAATTGGGAAAAACATGGATTCATATAATAATCTTCTTTTTTTTTCATGATTAGGCCCTATAAACTCATTTTCCTCATTTAGATAAATGGCATTGATACTTTGGTTTCATAAGAAAATCTTCTCTCTCTATTGTTTTTTAAAGTCAAAGTTCATTTGTCAATTAGGAAAAATACAGATTCACACAGCAATCTTCTTCCGTTTCATTACTGGGCACCATTAACTCATTCTCCTCATTGGGATAAATGATATTGATGCTTTGGTTTCATAAGTAAGCTTATTTTTCCAACATTTTTTGGAGTTGAAGTTCATTTTTCAACTGGAACAAACACAGATTCACATATTAATCTCTTTTTGTTTCATCTTAGGCACCATAACTCATTCTCCTTATTGGGATAAATGAAATTGATGCTTTGGTTTCATAAGAAAAGCTTCGCTTTCCATCCATTTTTGGAGTTAAAGTTCATTTATTCAACTGGGACAAACATATATTCATACAGTAATCTTTTTTCCTATCACGATTGGGCACGATAACTCATTCTCTTCATTAGGATAAATGATATTGATGCTTTGGTTTCGTATAGTAATCTCTTTTCCTTTCATTATTGGGCACCATAAACTCATTTTCCTCATTAGGATAAATGACATTGATGCTTGGTTTCCTAAAAAAAAGCTTTTCTTTCAATCATTTCTTGGAGTTAAAATTCATCTTTCAATTGGAACAAACACAGATTCATATAGTAATCTCCTTTTTTTACATGGTTAAGGGCCATATTTATTCTCCTCATTAGGATGAAAGACATTGGTGCTTTGGTTTCACGTAGTAATCTTTTTTGCTTTCATGATTGGGCACCATAAACTCATTCTCCTCATTAGGATAAATGACATTGATGCTTTGGTTTCATACAAAAAGCTTCTCTTTCCACTAGTTTTTAGTGTTAAATTCTATTTGTCAAATGGGACAAACACGGATTCATATAATAATCTCATTTCTTTTCATGATTGGGCACCATAAACACATTCTCCTAATTGGGATAAATGATATTCATGCTTTGGTTTGATTAAAAATATTTCCTTTTCCATTATTTTTTAGTGTTAAAGACCATTTGTTAACTGCGACAAACATTGATTCATATGATAATCTCCTTTCTTTTCATGATTGGGCACCATAAACTAATTCTCCTTATTTAGATAAATGATATTGATGCTTTTGGTTCATAAGAAAAGATTCTCTTTCAATTATTTTTTAGTGTTAAAGTTCATTTGTTAATTAAGATAAACATGAATTCATATAGTAATCACTTTTCTTTTCATGACTGGGCTCCATAAACTGATTCTTCTAATTAGGATAAATAACATTGATGCTTTGGTTTCATAAAAAAAGTTTTCTTTCCATATTTTCTTAGTGTTAAAGTTCATTTTCCAATTGGGCAATCACGAATTCATATAACAATCTCTTTTCTTTTCTGGATGGGACACCATAAACTTATTCTCCTAATTGGGATAAATAACATTGATGCTTTGTTTTCACAAGAAAAGCTTCTCTTTCTATCATTTTCTAGAGTTAAAGTTCATTTATCAATTAAGACAAAAATGAATTCATATAGTACTCTCCTTTCTTTTCATGACTGGCCACCATAAATTCATTCTTCTCATTGGGATAAATGACATTGATGCTTTGGTTTCATAAGAAAAGTTCTCTTTCCATCATTTTTTTGTGTTAAAGTTCTATTATCAATTGGGACAAACACAGATTTTAATAGTAATATCTTTTCTATTCATGATTGGGAACCATAAATGCATTCTCCTTATTGGATAAATGGCATTGATATTTTGGTTTCATAAGAAAAGCTTCTTTTTCCATCATTTTTTAGAGTTAAACTTCATTTGTCAATCAAGACAAACATGAATTCACATAGCAATCTCTTTTCTTTTCTTGACTGCGCACCATAAACTCATACTTTGTATTGGGATAAATAACATTGATGCTTTGGTGTAATAAGAAATGCTTCTTTTTCTATCATTTTTAAGTTAAAATTCATTTGTCAACTAGGATAAACATGGATTCACATAGCAGTCGCCTTTCTTTTATTGATTGGGCACTACAAACTCATTCTCCTCAATAGGATAAATGACATTGATGCTTTGGTTTCACAAGAAAAGTTTTTGTTCCACCATTTTTTAGATTTAAAGCTCGTTTAGCAATTAAGACAAACACGAATTCACATGATAATCTCCTTTCTTTTCATGATTGGGAACCATCAACTTAATCTCCTCATTGGATGAATGACATTGATGCTTTGGTTTCATGAGAAAAGCTTCTTTCCATTATTTTTTAGAGTTAAAGTTTATTTGTTAATTAGGAAAAACACGGATTCACATAGTAATCTATTTTTTTTTCATGATTGCATTGGGATAAATGATATTTACGCTTTGGTTTAATCAAAAAGCTCCTTTTTCCATCATTTTTTTAAGTTAAAATTCATTTATTAATTGGGACAAACACGGACTCATATAGTAATCACCTCTGTTTTAATGATTGGGCACCATGAACTTATTGTCCTCACTGAGATATTTGGCATTGATGCTTTGGTTTCGTAAGAAAAGCATCTCTTTCTATCATTTTTTGAGTTAAAGTTCATTTGTTAATTAGAACAAACACGGATTCACATAGTAATCTTTTTTTTTTTCATGATTGAGCACCACAAACTGAATATCCTAATTAGGATAAGTGACATTGATGCTTTGCTTTCATAAGAAAAGTGTCTCTTTCTATCATGTTTTAAAGCTAAAGTTCATTTGTCAACTGGGACAAAAATGAATTCACATATTACTGTCATTTCTTTTCATAACTGGCCACCATAAACTCATTTTTCTTGTTAGGATAAATGACATTGGTGCTTTGGTTTCATAAGAAAAGCTTGTCTTTTCATTTTTTTATGTTAAAGTTCCCTTGTCAATTGGGACAAACATGGATTTAAATAGTAATCTCCTTTCTTTTCATTATTGGGCAGCATAAACTCATTCTCCTCATTGGGATAAATGACATTGATGCTTTGATTTCATAAGAAAAGCTTCTCCTTTCATCGTATTTATTGTTAAAGTTAACCCATCAATTAGAAAAACGCAAATTCACATACTAATCTCTGTTCTTTTCATGATTGGGCACCATAAACACATTCTCCTCATTGGGATAAATGACATTGATGCTTTAGTTTCATAAGAAAAGCTTCTTATTCCATCAATTTTTTGAGTTAAAGTCTGTTTGTCAATTAGGACAAATATGGATTCACATAGTAATGTCCTTTCTTTCCATGATTGGGCACCATAAAATCATTCTCCTCGTTAGGGTAAATGACACTGATGCTTTGGTTTAGTAAGAAAAGCTTTTCTTTCAATCATTTTTTAGAGTTAAAATTTAATTGTTTGTTTGGACAAACACGGATTCATATAGTAATCTCCTTTCTTTTCATGATTGAGTGCCAAAAACTCATTATCCTCATTAGGATAAATGACATTGGTGCTTTGGTTTCATAAGAAAAGCTTCTTTTTTCATCAATTTTTAGAGTTAAAGTTTATTTTTTAATTGGGATAAACACAGATTCATATAGTAATCTCCTTTCTTTTCATGAATAGGCATTGTAAACTCATTCTCCTCATTAGAGTGAATGACATTTGTGCTTCGGTTTAATAAGAAAAGCTTCTCTTTCCATCTTTTTTTTAGAGTTAAAGTTCATTTATCAGTTAGGACAAACACGAGTTCACATAGTAATGTCCTTTCATCCCATGATTGGGCACCGTAAACTTATTCTTGTATTGGGATAAATGACATTGATGCTTTGGCTTTAAAAGGAAAGCTTCTTTTTCCATCATTTTTGGGATAAAATGACATTGATGCTTTGGCTTTAAAAGAAAAGCTTCTCTTTCCATGATTTTTTAGAGTTAAGGTTCATTTGTCAATTGCGACAAACAAATTTGCAGATTAGTCTCCTTTCATTCCATGACTAGGCACCATAAACTCATTCTCCTCATTAGGATGAAAGGCATTGATGCTTTGGTTCCATAAGAAAAGCTTCTCTTTTTTTTAATGCTAAAGTTCACTTGTCAATTAGGACAAACACAAATTGAAACAGTAATCTCCTTCATTTTCATAATTGGGCACCATAAACTCATTCTCCTCATTGGGATAAATGAAATTGATGCTTTGGCTTCATAAGAAAAGCTTTTCATTCCACCATTTTGTAGTTTTAAAGCTTGTTTGTTAATTAAGACATACATGGATTCACATGATAATCTTCTTACTTTTCATGATTGGGAACCATAAACTCATTCTCCTCATTGGATAAATGGCATTGATGCTTTGGTTTTAGAAGAAAAGCTTCATTTTCCATCATTTTTTAAAGTTAAAGTTCATTTATCAATCGGGACAAACACGGATTCATGTAGCAATCTCTTTTTTTTTCATGATTACGCACCATAAAATCATTCTCTGTATTGGGATAAATGACATCGGTGCTTTGGTGTAATAAGAAAAGCTTCTCTTTCCAACATTCTTTTGAGTTAAAATTCTTTTGTCAACTGGGACAAACATGGATTCACATAGTGATCACCTTTCTTTTATTGATTTGGAAACATAAACTCATTCTCCTCAATGGGGTAAATGACATTAATGCTTTGGTTTAATAAGAAAAGCTTCTCGTTCCACCATTTTTTAGATTTAAAGCTCGTTTATCAATTAAGGCAAACATGGATTCATAAGATAATCTCCTTTCTCTTCATGATTAGGAACCATTAACTCATGCTTCTCATTGGATGAATGACACCGATGCTTTGGTTTCATGACAAAAGCTTCTTTTTTCATCCTTTTTTAAAGTTAAAGTTCATTTGTCAATTAGGATAAACACTGATTCACATAGTAATCTCTTTCTTTTCATGATTATGCACCATAAACTAATTCTTCGCATTGGGATAAATGACATTTATGCTTTGGTTTAATAAAAAAAGCTTCTCTTTCCATCATTTTTTTGAGTTGAAGTTCATTTACTAATTAGAACAAAAATCGAGTCGTATAGTAATCGCCTTTCTTTTAATGATTGGTTGGGATAAATGACATTGATGTTTTAGTTTCATAAGAAAAGTGTCTATTTCAATCATTTTTTAGAATTAAAGCTCATTTATCAATTAGGATAAACACAGATTCAAATAGCAGTCTCCTTCTTTTTCATGAATAGGCACCACAAACTTAGTACCCCTATTAGGATAAATGACATTGATGCTTTACTTTCATAAGAAAAGTGTCTCTTTCCATCATTTTTTAGAGTTAAAGTTCATTTGTCTACTACGACAAAAATGAATTCACATAGTACTCTCATTTCTTTTCATGGCTGGTGTCGTTGGATAAATGACATTGATGCTTTGGTTTCATAAGTAAAGCTTCTCTTTCCACTATTTTTTGTGTTAAAGTTCCCTTGTCAATTGGGATAAACATAGATTTAAATAGTAATTTTCTTTCTTTTCATGATTAGGTAGTATAAACTCATTCTTCTCATTGGGATAAATGACATTGATGCTTTGGTTTCATAAGAAAAGCTTTTCTTTCCATCATTTTTTTGTGTTAAAGTTCCCTTATCAATTGGGACAAACATAGATTTAAATAGTAATCTCCTTTCTTTTCATTATTGAGCAACATAAACTCATTCTCCTCATTAGGATAAATGACATTGATTTTTTGATTTCATAGGAAAAACTTCTCTTTTCATCATATTTACTGTTAAAGTTAGCCTGTCAATTGGAACAAACACAAATTCACAGAATAATCTCTATTCTTTTCATGATTGGGCACCACAAACACATTCTCCTCATTAGGATGAATGACATTGATGCTTTGGTTCCATAAGAAAAGCTTCTCATTCCATCAATTTTTTGAGTTAAAAGTTGTATGTCAATTAGGACAAATACAGATTCACATAGTAATATCCTTTCTTTTCATGAGGGGCACCATAAACTCATTTTCCTCGTTGGCATAAATGACATTGATGCTTTAGTTTAATAAGAAAAGCTTATCTTTCCATCATTTTTTTAAGTTAAAATTTAGTTGTCAGTTAGGACAAGCACGGATTCATATAGTAATCTCTTTTCTTTTCACGATTGGGCACCATAAATCTCATTCTCTTTATTAGGATAAATGAAATTGCTGCTTCAATTTCATAAGAAAAGCTTCCCTTTCCATTATTTTTTGAAGTTAAAGTTCATTTCTTAATTAGGACAAAAACATATTCACATAGTAATCTTTTTTTTTTCATGATCGTGCACCATAAACTCATTCTCTTCAACAGGATAAATGACATTGATGCTTTGCTTTAATAAGAAAAGCTTCTCTTTCCACCTTTTTTTAGAGTTAAATTTCATTTGTCATTTGGGACAAACTCGAATTCGCATAGCAATCTCCTTTGTTTTGATGATTGGGCACCATAAATTCATACTTCTTATAAGGATAAATGACATTGATGCTTTGGTTTCATAAGAAAAGCTTCTCCCATTTTTTAGAGTTAGAGCTTATTCATCAATTTGGACAAACACGGATTCACATAATAACCTCCATTCTTTCCATGATTGGCACTACAAACTCATTCTCCTAATTGGGATAAATAACATTGATGCTTTAGTTTAATAAAAAAGCTTCTCTTTCAATCATTTTTTAATGTTAAAGGTCATTTGTCAATTAGGACAAACACAGATTCATATAATAATCTCCTTACTTTTCATGATTAGGCATCATAAACTCATCATCCTCTTTGGGATCAATGGCATTAATGCTTTGGTTTAGTAAGAAAAGCTTCCCTTTACATCATTTTTTAGAGTTAAAGTTCATTTGTCAATTAGGACTAACATGGATTCACATAATAGCCTCTTTTCTTTTCATGTTGCACACCATAAACTAATTTTGTTCATTGGGATAAATGATATTGATGCTTTGCTTTAATAATAAAAGCTTCTTTTTCCAGCATTTTTTCGAGTTAAAGTTCATTTTTTAATTAGGATAATGCAGATTCGCATATTAATCTCTTTTGCGTTGATGATTAGGCACCATAAATACATTCTCTTTAATGGGATAAATGACATTGATGCTTTAGTTTCACAAGAAAAGCTTCTCTTTTCATCATTTTTTAGAGTTAAAGTTCATTTGTCAATTTGGACAAACATGAATTCACATATTAATCTCCATTTTTTAATGATTGGGCACCATAAAGTCATTTTCCTCATTGGGATGAATGATATCGATGCTTTAGTTTCATAAGAAAAGCTTCTCCTTACATCCATTTTTAGAGCTAAAGCTCATTTGTCAATTGGGACAAACACGGATTCACATAGCAATCGCTATTCTTTTTATAATTGGGCACCATAAACTCATTCTCCTCAATGGGATAAATGACATTGACGCTTTGGTTTCATAAGAAATGATTCTTTTTCCATCTTTTTTTAGAATAAAGATTCAATAATCAATTTAGACAAATATAAATTCACATAGTAATCTCCTTTCTTTTCATGATTGTGCATCATAAACTCATTCTCCTTATTAGGATGAATGACATTGATGCTTTAGCTTCATAAGAAAAGCTTCTCTTTAGATCATTTTTTAAAGTTGAAGTTCATTTGTCAATTGGGACAAGCGCGGATTTACACAGTAATCTCTTTTCATTTCATGATTGCGCACCATAAATTCATTACCCTCATTGGGATAAATGACATTGATGCTTTGCCTTAATAAGAAATGCTTATCTTTTCATCATGTTTTAGAGTTAAAGTTCATTTATTAATTGAGATAAACATGGATTCGCATAGTAATCGCCTCTCTTTTATTGATTGGGCACCATAAACTCATTTTCCTTAATGGGATAAATGACATTGATGCTTTGGCTTCATAATAAAAGCATCTCTTTCCATCATTTTTTATAGTTAAAGTTAATTCTTTATTTGTGACAAACATGAATTCACACAGTGATCTCCTTTCTTTGCATGATTATGCTCCATAAACTCATTGCTTTTTTTGGGATAAATGACATTAATGCTTTGGTTTCATAAGAAAAGCTTCTCTTTACATTATTTTTTAGAGTTAAAGTTCAGTCATTAATTGGGACAAAGATGGATTCACTTAGTAATCTCTTTTCATTGCATCATTGGGCACCATAAATATATTCTCCTCCTTGGGATAAATGACATTGATGCCTCAGTTTAATAAGAAAATTTTCTCTTTTATCAAATTTTAGACTTAAAGTTAATTTGTCAGTTGGGACAAACATGAATTCACATAGTAATATCTTTTTTTTCATGATTAGGCATCGTAAACTCATTTTCCTCTTTACGACAAATGACATTGATGCGTTGGATTCATAAGAAAAGTTTTTCTTTCCAGTATCTTTTAGTGTTGAAGTTCATTTGTTAATTAGGACAAGCACGGATTCAAATAGAAATCTTCTTTCTTTCCATGATTGGGCACCATAAACCCATTCTCCTTATTAGGATAAATGACATTGATGTTTTGGTTTCACAAGAAAAGCTTCTCTTTTCATCATTTTTTAGCGTCAACATTCATTTGTCAGCTGGGACAAGCACGAATTCACATAATAATCTTTTTTTTCATGATCAGGCACCATAAGCTCATTCTTCTCATTAAGATCAATGACATTGATGCTTTGGTTCCATAAGAAAAGCTTTTCTTTCCATCATTTTTTAGGGTTAAAGTGTTATTTATTAATTGGGACAACACGAATTCACATAATAATCTCCTTTTTTTTCATGACTGGGCACCAAAAACTCATTCTCCTCATTGGGATAAATGACATTGATGCTTTGGTTTCATAAGAAAAGTTTCTCTTTCCATCAATTTTTAGAGTTAAAGTTTATTTATCAATTGGAATAAACATGGATTTACATAGTAATCTTTTTTCTTTTCATGATTGGGCACCATTAAGTCATTCACCTGATTGAGATAAAATGACATCAATGCTTTGGTTTCATAATAAAAGCTTCTCTTTCCATCATTTTTTAGAGTTAAAGTTCATTTGTTGATTGATACAAACACAGATTCGTATAGCAATCTCCTTTCTTTTCATGACTGGGCACCATAAACTCATTCTGCTTATTGGGATAAATGACATTTATGCTTTGGTTTCATAAGAAAAGCTTCTCTTTCAATCATTTTTAGTGTTAAATGGCATTTGTCAATTGGGACAAACATGAGTTCACATAATAATCTCATTTGATTTCATGATTAGGCAGTATAAACTCATTCATTCCAGGAGGATAAATGATATTGATGCTTTGGTTTAATAAGAAAAGCTTCTCTTTCCATTATTTTTTAGATTTGAAGTTCATTTGTCCATTAGGACAAACACAAATTCACATAATAATCTCCTTTCTTTTCATGGTTGGGCACCATAAACTCATTCTCCTTATTGGGATAAATGACATTGATGCTTTGGTTTCATAAGAAAAGCCCCTCTTTCCATTATTTTTTAGAATTAAAGTTAATTTGTTAATTAGGACAAACACAGATTCATATAGTAATCTCTTTTCTTTTTATTATTAGGCACTATAAACTCATTCTCCCTATTAGGATTAATGACACCATTACTTTGGTTCATAAGCAAAGCTTCTGTTTTCATCATTTTTTAGTGTTAAAGTTTATTTTTCAATAGGAAAAACATAGATTCACATAATAATCCCCTTACTTTTCTTGGTTAGGCACCATAAACTCATTCTTCTTATTTGAATAAATGACATTGATGCTTTGGTTTCATAAGAAAGGCTTATTTTTGCATCTTTTTTTAAAGTTAAGGTTTATTTGTTAATTGGGACAAACATAGTTTCACATTGTAATCTCCCTTCTTTTTATAATTGGGCACTATAAACTTATTCTCTTCACTAGGATAAATGACATTGATGCTTTGGTTCCTTAGGAAAAGCTTCTATTTCCATCATTTTTTAGAGTTAAAGTTCATTTTTCAATTGGGATAAATGCGGATTCATATAGTAATCTCCTTTTCATTCATGATTGGGCACCATAAACTCATTCTCCTCATTGGGATAAATGACATCGATGCTTTGATTTCATAAGAAAAGCCTCTCTTTCCACTATTTTTTAGAATTAAAGTTCATTTGTCAATTCGAAGAAACATGGATTCACATAGTAATCTTCTATCCTTTCATGATTGCATACCATAAGCTCATTCTTCTCAATGGGATAAATGGTATTGATGCATTGCTTTAATTAGAAAAGCTTCTTTGTCCATCATTTTTTTAGTTAAAGTTCATTTGTCAATTGGGCAAACACAGATTTGCATAGTAATCTCTTTGGTTTTGATGATTGGGCACCATAAACTTATTCTCCTTATAGGGATAAATAACATTGATGCTTTGGTGTCATAAGTAAAGCTTCTCTTTCCATCATTTTTTAGAGTTAAAATTTGTTTGAACAATTCAAACAAACACAGATTCAAAAAATAATCTCCATCATTTTCATGATTGCACACCATAAACATGTTCTCCTTATTAGGATGAATGACATTGATGCTTTGGTTTCATAAGAAAAGCTTCTCTTTCCATCCTATTTTAGTGTTAAAATTCGTTTGTCAATTCAGACAAACATAAATTCACATGGTAATCTCCTTTCTTTTCATGATTAGGCATCATAAGCTCATTCTTCTCAATGGGATGAATGATATTGATGCTTTGATTTCATGGGAAAAACTTCTCTTTACATCATTTTTTAGAGTTAAAGTTCATTTGTCGATTAGGACAAACACGGATTCACATAACAATCTCCTTTCCTTTCATGCTTGGGCACCATAAACACATTCTTCTCATTAGGATAAATGACATTGACGCTTTGGTTTCATAAGAAAAGCTTCTCTTCCGATCATTTTTAATGTTCAATGTCATTTGTCAATTGGGATAAAGATGAGTTCACATAATAATCTCCTTTCTTTTTATGATTAGGCACCATAAACTCATTCTTCTTATTAGGATGAATGGCATTGATGCTTTGGTTTCATAAAAAAAGCTTTCTTTCCATCATTTTTTAGAGTTAAAGTTCATTTGTTAATTGGGACAGAAACAGATACATATAGTAATCTCCTTTCTTTTCATGATTGCACATCATAAAGTCATTCTCATTAATAGGATAAATGACATTGATGCTTTCCTTTAATAAGAAAAGCTTTTTTTTCCATCATTTTTTAGAGTTAAAGTTCATTCCCAATTGGGACAAACACAGATTCGCATAGTAATCTCCTTTGTTTTGATGATTGGGTACCATAAACTTATTCTCCTCATAGGGATAAATGACATTGATGCTTTGGTTTCATAAAAAAAGCTTGCCTTTCCTTCATTTTTTAAAGTTAAAGATCGTTTGTCAATTCAGACAAACACGAATTCAAGTAAAAATCTTCATTCTTTTCATGATTGTGCACCATATACTCATTCTTCTTATTGGGATGAATGACATTGATGCTTGGTTTCATAAGAAATGCTTCTTTTTCGATCATCTTTTTAGTGGTAAAGGTCATTTGTCAATTGGAACAAACACGAATTCATATAATAATCTCCTTACCTTTCATGATTGGGTACCATAAACTTATTCTCTACATTGGATCAATGACTTCGCTGCTTTGGTTTCATAAGAAAAGCTTCTCTTTACATCATTTTCTATGGTTTAAAGTTCATTTGCCCACTGGGAGAAACATGGATTCACAAAATAATCGAGGTTTTTTTCATGATTGGGCACCATAAACTCATTCTCTTCATTAGGATAAATGACATTGATGCTTTGGTTTTGTAAGAAAATCTTCTCTTTCCATCTTTTTTTAGAGTTAAAGTTCAGTGTTTTATTTGGACGAGCATGGATTCACATAGTAATCTCTTTTCTTTTCATGATTAGGCACCATAAACTCGTTCTACTTATTAGGATGAATGACATTGATGCTTTGGTTTTATAACAAAAGCTTCTCTTTACAACATTGTTTAGAGCTAAAGTTTATTTGTCAATTGGGACAAAAACTGATTCACCTAGTAATCTCCTTTCTTTTCATGATTGCGCACCATAAACTTATTCTCTTCAATGGGATAAATGACATTGATGCTTTGATTTAATAAGAAAAACTTCTTTTTCCATCATTTATTAGAGTTAAAGTTCATTTGTCAATTGGGACAAACACGGATGCATGTAGTAATCTCCTTTGTTTTTATGACTGGGCATCATAAACTCATTCTCCTCACAAGGATAAATGACATTGATGCTTTGGTTTCATAAGAAAAGCTTTTTGCTCCATCATTTTTTAGAGTTAAAGTTTATTTGGCAATTCGGACAAACATGGATTCAAATAATAATCTCCATTGTTTTCATGATTGCACACCATAAACTCATTCTCCTTAATGGGATGAATGACATTGATGCTTTGGTTTCATAGGAAATGTCTCTCTTTCGATCATGTTTTAGTGTTAAAGGTCATTTGTTGAATAGGACAAACACTGATTTACATAATAAGCTCCTTCCTTTTCATGATTAAGTGCCATAAACATATTCTCCTCATTAGGATCAATGAATTTGATGCTTTGGTTTTATGAAAAAAGCTTTTCTTTACTTCATTTTTTTAGACTTAAAGTTCATTTGTCAATTAAGATAAACACAGATTTACATAGTAATCTTCTTTCTTTTCATGATTAGGAACCGTAAACTCATTCTCCTCATTGAGATAAATGACATTAATGCTTTGGTTTCATAAGAAAAGCTTCTCTTTCCATCATTTTTTAGTGTCAAAATTTATTTGTCAATTGGGATAAACAAGGATTCAAATAGTAATCTCTTTTCTTTCAATGATGGGGCACCATAAACTCATTCTCCTCACTGAGATAAATGACACTATTACTTTGGTTTCATAAGGAAAGCTCCTCTTTACATCATTTTTTAGTGTTAAAGCACATTTGTCAATTGGGACAAACACAGATTCACATAGTAATCATCTTTCATTTCATGATTGGGCACCATAAACTCATTCTCCTTATTAGGTTAAATGACATTGATGCTTTGGCTTCACACGAAAAGCTTCTCCTTCCATCAGTTTTTAGAGTTAAAGTTCATTTGTTAATTAAAACAAACATGGATTCACAAACTAATCTCCTTTCTTTCCATGGTAAGGCACTGTAAACTTATTCCCTTAATTGGGATAAATGATCATTGATGCTTTGGTTTCATAAGTAAAGCTTCTCTTTCCCCTATTTTTTAATGTTAAAGTTCATTTGTCAATTGGGACAAACACGAATTCAAATGGTAATCTCCTTTTTTTCCATGATTGGGCACCATAAACTCGTACTCCTTACTAGGATAAATGATATTGAAGCTTTGGTTTCATAAGAAAAGTTTCTCTTTCCATCTTTTTTTAGAGTTAAAGTTTATTTGTTAACTGAGACAAACAGGAATACACATGATAATCTCAATTCCTTTCATGATTAGGCATTATAAACCCATTCTCCTCATTAGGATTAAAGATATTAATGCTTTGGTTCCATAAGAAAAGCTTCTCTTTCCATCATTTTTTAGAGTTAAGGTTTATTTGTTAATTAGGACAAACATGAATTCACATAGTAATCTTCTTTTTTTTTTCATGATTGGGCACTATAAACCCATTCTCCTCATTGGGATAAATGACATTGATGCTTTGGTTTCGTAAGAAAAGCATCATTTTTTAGAGTTAAAATTCACTTGTCAATTGGGACAAACATGGATTTATATAATAATCTTCTTTTTTTTCATAATTAGGCACCATAAACACATTCTCCTTATTGGGGCAAATGGCATTGATGCTTTGGTTTCATAAGAAAAGCTTCTCTTTGCATTATTTTTTAGAGTTAAAGTTTATTTGTCAATGGAGAAAAACACAGTTTCAAATTGTAATCTCTTTTCTTTTCAGGATTGGCACCATAAACTCACTCTTTTAATTGGGAGGAATAAAGTTAATGCTTTGGCTTAATAAGAAAAGCTTATCTTTCCATTATTTTTTAGAGTTAAAATTTATTTACCAATTAGGATAAACACCGATTTCATAGTAATCGCCTTTCTTTTAATGATTGGGCACCATAAACTTGTTCTCCTCATTGGGATAAATGACATTAATGCTTTCATTTTATAGGAAAAGCATCGATTTCGATCTTTTTTTAGAGTTAGAGTTAATTTGTCAATTGGGACAAACATAAATTCATATAGTATTCTCCTTTTTTTCCATGATTAGGCACCACAAACTTATTGCACTCATTGGGAGAAATGACATTGATGGTTTGGTGTCATAAGAAAAGCTTCTCTTTCCATCATTTTTTAGAGTTAAAGTTCATTTGTCAATGGGGACAAACACGGATTCATATAGTAATCTCTTTTCTTTTCATGGTTAGGCACCGTAAACTCATTCTTTTTATTGGGATAAATGATCATTGATTCTTTGGTTTCATAAGTAAAGTTTCTCATTCCATGATTTTTTAGTGTTAAAGCTTATTTGTCAATTAGGACAAACACGGATTCAAACGGTAATCACCTTTTTTCCATGATTGGGCAGCATAAATTCATTCTCCTTCTTAGGATAAATGACATTGATTCTTTGGTTTCATAAGAAAAGCTTCTCTTTCTATCTTTTTTCAAAGTTAAAGTTTATTTGTTCATTGGGACAAACATGAATTCACATAATAACCTTCATTCCTTTTAGGATTAGGCACCCTAAACTCATTCTCCTCATTAGGATTAAAGACATTAATGTTTTGGTTCTATAAGAAAAGCTTCTCTTTCCATATTTTTTAGAGTTAAAATTTCTTTGTTAATTAGGACAAACACGAATTCATATAGTAATCTCCTTTTCGTTCATGACTGGGCATCATAAACTCATTCTCCCTATTAGGATAAATGACATTAATGCTATTGTTTTGTAAGAAAAGCTTCACTTTCCATTATTTTTTAAAGTTAAAGTTCATTTGTCAATTGGGACAAACGTAAATTTACATAGTAATCTCCTTTCTTTTCATGATTGGGCATAATAAACACATTCTCCTCACTGGGATAAATGACATTGATTTTTTGGTTTCATAAGAAAAGCTTTTCTTTGTATCATTTTTTAGAGTTAAAGTTTATTTGTCAATTAGGACAAACACAGTTTCATATTGTAATCTTCTTTCTTTTCATGATTGGGCACTATAAACTCATTCTCCTCATTGGGATAAATAACATTGATGCTTTAGTTTAATAAGAAAAGCTTCCATTTCCATCATTTTTTAGAGTTAATGTTCATTTGTCAATTGGGATAAGCACAGATTCACATAGTAATCTCATTTCTTTTTGTGATTGGGCACCATAAACTCATTCTCCTCATTAGGATAAATGACATTAATGCTTTAGTTTCAGAAAAAAAGCTTCTTGTTCCACCATTTTTTTGAATTAATGCTCGATTATCAATTAGGACAAACACTAATTCAGATGGTAATCTTCTTACCATTCATGATTTGGAACCATCAACTCATTGTCCTTATTAGATGAATAATATTGATGCTTTGGTTTTAGAGAAAAAGCTTCTTTTTCCATCAATTTTTAGCGTTGTACCTTATTTGTCAATTATGACAAATGCAGATTCATATAGTAATCTTTTTTCTTTTCATGATTGCACACCATAAACTCATTCTCCTCATTGGCATAAATGATATTGATACTTTGGTTCCATAAGAAAAGCTTCTCTTTCCATCCTTTTTTAGAGCTAAATTTCATTTTTCAATTAAGATAAACACGAATTCGTGTAGCAATCACCTTTCTTTTAATAAACTTTCATTTGTCATTTGGAATAAATATGGATTTGGGTAGTAATCGCCTTTCTTTTTATAATTGGGCACCATAAACTAATTTTTCTTATTGGGATAAATGACATTGATGCTTTGGTTTCACAAGAAAAGCTTTTTTTTCCATCATTTTTTAGAGTTAAAGTTCATTTATCAATCGGGATAAACATGATTCATATAGTAATCTCTTTTGTTTTCATGATTAAGAACTGTAAACGCATTCTCCTTATTAAGATAAAAGACATTCATGCTTTGGTTTCATAAGAAAGGCTTCTCTTTCCATCATTTTTTAATGTCAAAGTTTATTTGTCAATTGGGACAAGCAAGGATTCAAATAGTAATCTCCTTTCTTTCAATGATGGAGCACCATAACTCATTCTCCTCACTGAGATAAATGACACTATTACTTTGGTTTCATAAGTAATGCTTCTCTTTACATCATTTTTTAGTGTTAAAGCACATTTGTCAATTGAGACAAACACGGATTCACATAGTAATCACCTTTCATTTCATGATTGGGCACCATAAACTTATTCTCCTAATTGGGTTAAATGACATTGATGCTTTGGCTTCATAAGAAAAGCTTCTCTTTCCATCCTTTTTTAGAGTTAAAGTTCATTTATTAATTAAAACGAACACGGATTCACAGACTAATTTTCTTTCTTTCCATGGTAAGGCACCGTAAACTCATTCCTCTAATTGGGATAAATGATCATTAATGCTTTGGTTTCATAAGTAAAGCTTCTCTTTCCACCATTTTTTAGTGTTAATGTTCATTTGTTAGTTGGGATAAATACGAATTCAAATGGTAATCTCCCATTTTTCCATGATTGGGCACCATAAACTCGTGCTCCTTACTAGGATAAATGATATTGAAGCTTTGGTTTCATAAAAAAAGTTTCTCTTCCATCTTTTTTTAGAGTTAAAGTTTATTTGTTAACTGAAACAAACAAGAATTCACATAATAATCTCAATTCCTTTCATGATTAGGCACTATAAGCTCATTCTCCTCATTGCGATTAAAGACATTGATGCTTTGGTTCCATAAGAAAAGCTTCTCTTTCCATCATTTTTTAGAGTTGAGGTTTATTTATTAATTAGGACAAACATGAATTCATATAGTAATCTCTTTTTTCTATGACTGGGCACTATAAACCCATTCTCCTCATTGGGATAAATGACATTGGCATTTTGGTTTCATCCAAAAAACTTCTCTTTTCATCTTTTTTTAGAGTTAAAGTTCATTTGTCAATTGGGATAAACATGAATTTATATAGTAATCTTCTTTTTTTTTCATGATTGGGTGCCATAAACACATTTTCCTCATTAGGATAAATGGCATTGATGCTTTGGTTTCATAAGAAAAGCTTTTTTTTGCATTATTTTTTAGAGTTAAAGTTTATTCGTCAACTGGGGAAAACGCAGTTTCAAATTATAGTCTCTTTTCTTTTCAGGATTGGCACCATAAACTCACTCTTCTAATTGGGATGAATAAAGTTGATGCTTTGGTTTAATAAGAAAAGCTTCTCTTCCCATCCTTTTTTAGAGTTAAAATTTATTTTCCAATTAGGATAAACACGGATTTGCATAGTAATCACCTTTCTTTTAATGATTGGGGACCATAAACTTGTTCTCCTCATTAGGATAAATGACATTAATGCTTTCATTTTATAGGAAAAGCGTCTATTTCCATCTTTCTTAGAGTTAGAGTTAATTTGTCAATTGGGGCAAACATGGATTTATGTAGTAATCTCCTTTCTTTCTATGATTGGGCACTACAAACTCATTGCACTCGTTGGGAGAAATGACATTGATGATTTGGTGTCATAAGAAAAGCTTCTCTTTCCATCATTTTTAAGAGTTAAAGTTTCTTTGTTAATTGGGACAAACACGAATTCATATAGTAATCTCCTTTTCGTTCAAGACTGGGCATCATAAACTCATTCTCCTTATTAGGATAAATGACATTGATGCTATTGTTTTGTAAGAAAAGGTTTATTTTCCATTATTTTTTTAGAGTTAAAGTTCATTTGTCAATTGGGACAAATGCAAATTTACAAAGTAATCTCCTTTCCTTTCATGATTGGGCATAATAAACATATTCTCCTCATCGGGATAAATGACATTGATTTTTGGTTTCATAAGAAAAGCTTCTCTTTGTATCATTTTTTAGAGTTAAAGTTTATTTGTCAATTGGGACAAACATAGTTTCATATTGTAATCTTCTTTCTTTTAAAGATTGGGCACTATAAACTCATTCTCCTCATTGGGATAAATAACATTGATGCTTTAGTTTAATAAGAAAAGCTTCCATTTCCATCATTTTTTAGAGTTAAAGTTCATTTGTCAATTAGGATAAACACGGATTCATATAGTAATCTCCTTTCTTTTCGTGATTGGGCACTGTAAACTCATTCTCCTCATTAGGATATATGACATTGATGCTTTAGTTTTAGAAAAAAAGCTTCTTGTTCCACCATTTTTTTGAATTAACGCTCGATTGTCAATTAGGACAAACACTTATTCAGATGGTAATCTCCTTACCATTCATGATTTGGAGCCATCAACTCCTGTTTCCTTATTAGATGAATGATATCGATGCTTTGGTTTCATAAGAAAAGCTTCTTTTTCCATCAACTTTTAGTGTTATAGCTCATTTGTCAACTAGGACAAACACGAATTCACATTGTAATCTCTTTTTTTTTCATGATTGCACACCACAAACTCATTCTCCTTATTGGCATAAATGACATTCGTACTTTGGTTCCATAAGAAAAGCTTCTCTTTCCATTATTTTTTAGAGCTAAATTTCATTTTTCAATGGAGATAAACACGGATTCGTGTAGTAATCACCTTTCTTTTAAGAAAATTTCATTTGTCATTTGGAATAAATATGGATTCGGGTAGTAATCGCCTTTCTTTTTACAATTGGGCACCATAAACTCTTTTTTCTCATTGGGATAAATGACATTGATGCTTCAGTTTCATAAGAAAAGCTTTTCTTTCCATATTTTTTTAGAGTTAAAGTTCATTTGTCAATCGGGATAAACACAGATTCACATAGTAATCTCTTTTGTTTTCATGATTAAGAACCATAAACTCATTCTCCTCATTGAGATAAAAGACATTGATGCTTTGGTTTCATAAAAAAGGCTTCTCTTTCCATCATTTTTTAGTGTCAAAGTTTATTTGCCAATGGGACAATCAAGGATTCAAATAGTAATCTCCTTTCTTTCAATGATGGGGCACCATAAAACTCATTCTCCTTACTGGGATAAATGACATTATCACTTTGGTTTCATAAGTAAAGCTTCTCTTTACATCATTTTTTAGTGTTAAAGCACATTTATCAATTGGGACAAACACGGATTCATATAGTAATCACCTTTCATTTCATGATTGGGCACCATAAACTCATTCTCCTCATTGGGTTAAATGACATTGATGCTTTGGCTTCATACGAAAAGCTTTTCTTTCCATCAATTTTTAGAGTTAAAGTTCATTTGTTAATTAAAACGAACACGGATTCATAGACTAATCTCCTTTCTTTCCATGGTAAGGCACTGTAAACTCACTCCTCTAATTGGTGTAAATGATCATTGATGCTTTGGTTTCATAAGTAAAGCTTCTCTTTCCACCATTTTTAGTTAAAGTTTATTTGTCAATTGGGATAAACATGAATTCAAATGGTAATCTCCCTTTTTTCCATGATTGGGTGCCATAAACTCTTGCTCCTTTCTAGGATAAATGATATTGAAGCTTTGGTTTCATAAGAAAAGTTTCTCTTCTATCTTTTTTTAGAGTTAAAGTTTATTTGTTAATTGAGACAAACAGGAATTCACATAATAATCTCAATTCCTTTCATGATTAGGCACTATAAACTCGTTCTCCTCATTGGGATTAAAGACATTAATGCTTTGGTTCCATGAGAAAAGCTTCTTTTTCCATCATTTTTTAGAGTTAAGGTTTATTTGTTAATTAGGACAAACACGAATTCATATAGTAATCTCTTTTTTTTCATGACTGGGCGCTATAAACTTATTCTCCTCATTGGGATAAATAACATTGACATTTTTGTTTCATCAGAAAAGCTTCACTTTTCATCATTTTTTAAAGTTAAAATTCATTTGTCAATTGGGACAAATATGGATTTATATAGTAATCTTCTTTCTTTTCATGATTGGGCACCATAAACACATTATCCTCATTAGGACAAATGGCATTAATGCTTTGGTTTCATAAGAAAAGCTTCTTTTTGCATTATTTTTTAGAGTTAAAGTTTATTTGTCAATTGGGAAAAACACAGTTTCAAATTGCCGTCTTTTTTTTTTCAGGATTGGCACCATAAACTCACTCTTCTAATGGGATGAATAAAGTTAATGCTTTGGTTTAATAAGAAAAGCTTCTCTTCCCATCTTTTTTTAGAGTTAAAATTTATTTGCCAATTAGGATAAACACGGATTTGCATAGAATCACCTTTCTTTTAATGATTGGGCACCATAAACTTATTCTCCTCGTTAGAATACATGACATTAATGCTTTCATTTTATAGGAAAAACATCTATTTCCATCTTTCTTAGAGTTAAAGTTAATTTGTCGATTGGGACAAACATGGATTTATATAGTAATCTCTTTTTTTCCATGATTGGGCACCACAAACTCATTGCACTTGTTGGGAGAAATGACATTGATGATTTGGTGTCATAAGAAAAGCTTCTCTTTCCATCATTTTTTAGAGTTAAAGTTCATTTGTCAATAGGGACAAACATGGATTTATATAGTAATCTCCTTTTTTTCATGGTTAGGCACTGTAAACTCATTCTCCTTATTAGGATAAATGATCATTGATGCTTAGGTTTCATAAGTAAAGCTTCTTATTCCACCATTTTTTAGTGTTAAAGTTATTTATCAATTAGGATAAACACGGATTCAAATGGTAATGTCTTTTTTTTCCATGACTGGGCACCATAAACTTATTCTCCTCTGTAGGATAAATGACATTGATGCTTTGCTTTCATAAGAAAAGCTTCTCTTTCTATATTTTTTTTAAGTTAAAGTTTATTTGTTAATTAGGACAAACATGAATTCATATAATAACCTCTATTCCTTTCACGATTAAGCACCCTAAACTCATTCTCCTTATTGGGATTAAAGACATTAATGCTTTGGTTCCATAAGAAAAGCTTTTGTTTCCATCATTTTTTAGATTTAAAGTTTCTTTGTTAATTAGGACAAACACGAATTCATATAGTAATCTCTTTTTTATTCATGACTGGGCATCATAAACTCATTCTCCTTATTGGGATAAACGACATTGATTCTTTTGTTTTATAGGAAAAGCTTCACTTTCCATTATTTTTTATTTTAAAGTTCATTTGTTAATTGGGACAAACGCAAATTTACATAGTAATCTCCTTTCTTTTTATGATTGGGTACCATAAACACATTCTCCTTATTGGGATAAATGACATTGATTCTTTAGTTTCATAAGAAAAGCTTTACTTTGAATCATTTTTTAGAGTTAAAGTTTATTTGTCAATTGGGACAAATACAGTTTCACATTGTAATCTTCTTTTTTTTAATAATTGGGCACTATAAACTCATTCTCCTCATTGGTGTAAACAACATTGATGCTATAGTTTAATAAGAAAAGCTTCCATTTCCATCATTTTTTAGAGTTAAAGTTCATTTGTCAATTGGGATAAACACAGATTAACATAGTAATCTTCTTTCTTTTCATGATTGGGCACCATAAACTCATTTTCCTTATTAGGATAAATGATATTGATGCTTTGGTTTAAGAAAAAAAGCTTCTTGTTCCACCATATTTTTGAATTAACGCTAAATTATCAATTAGGACAAACATTGATTTAGATGATAATCTCCTTACCATTCTTGATTTGGAACCATCAACTCATTCTCCCTATTAGAAGAATGATATTGATGCTTTGGTTTCATAAGAAAAGCTTCTTTTTCCATCAATTTTTAGCGTTATAGCTCATTTGTCAATTAGGACAAACATGGATTCATATAGTAATCTCTTTTCTTTTCATGATTGCACACCACAAACTCATTCTCCTCATTGGCATAAATGATATTGATACTTTGGTTCCACAAGAAAAGCTTCTCTTTCCATCATTTTTTAGAGCTAAATTTCATTTTTTAATTGAGATAAACATAGATTCATGTAGTAATCACCTTTTTTTTTATAATAAGGTACTAAAAACTCATTTTCCTCATTGGGATAAATGATATTGATGCTTCAGTTTCACAAGAAAAGCTTCTCTTTCCATCATTTTTTTAGTGTCAAAGTTTATTTGTCAATTGGGACAAAAAAGGATTCAAATAGTAATCTTCTTTCTTTCAACGATAGGGCACTATAAATTCATTCTCCTCACTGGGATAAATGACACTATTACTTTAGTTTCATAAGTAAAGCTTCTCTCTACATCATTTTTTAGTGTTAAAGCACATTTGTCAATTGGGACAAACATAGATTCGCATAGTAATCACTTTTCATTTCATGATTGGGCACCATAAACTCATTCTCCTCATTAGGTTAAATAACATTGATGCTTTGGCTTCATAAAAAAAGCTTCTCTTTTCATCATTTTTTAAAGTTAAAGTTCATTTGTTAATTAAAACAAACACGGATTCATAGAGTAATCTCCTTTTATTCCATGGTAAGGCACCGTAAACTCATTCCTCTAATTGGGATAAATGATCATTGATGCTTTGGTTTCATAAGTAAAGCTTTTCTTTCCACCATTTTTCAATTGAGACAAACACGAATTCAAATGGTAATCTCCCTTTTTTCCATGATTGGGCATCATAAACTTGTGCTCCTTACTAGGATAAATGATATTAAAGCTTTGGTTTCATAAGAAAAGTTTCTCTTTCCATCTTTTTTTAGAGTTAAAGGTTATTTGTTAACTAAGAAAAACAGGAATTCACATAACAATCTCAATTCCTTCCATGATTAGGCACTATAAACTCATTCTCCTCATTAGGATTGAAGACATCAATGCTTTTGTTCCATAAGAAAAGCTTCTCTTTCCATCATTTTTAGAGTTGAGTTTTATTTATTAATTAGGACAAACACGAATTCACATTATGACTGGGCACTATAAACCCATTCTCCTTATTGGGATAAATGACATTGACACTTTAGTTTCGTCAGAAAAACTTCTGTTTCCTCATTTTTTACATTTAAAGTTCATTTGTCAACTAGGATAAACATGGATTTATATAGTAATCTTCTTTATTTTCATGATTAGGCACCATAAACACATTCTTCTCATTGGGACAAATGGCGATGATGCTTTGGTTTCATAAGAAAAGCTTCTCTTTGCATTATTTTTTAGAGTTAAAGTTTATTTGTCAATTGGGAAACACATAGTTTCAAATTATAATCTCTTCTCTTTTCAGGATTGGCACCATAAACTCACTCTTCTAGTTGAGATGAATAAAGTTAATGCTTTCGTTTAATAAGAAAAGCTTTTCTTTTTATCTTTTTTTTAGAGTTAAAATTTATTTGCCCATTAGGATAAACACAGATTTGCATAGTAATCACCTTTCTTTTAACGATTGGGCACCATAAACTTGTTCTTTTTGTTGGGATAAAAGACATTAATGCTTTCATTTTATAAGAAAATCATTTATTTCCATCTTTTTTTAAAGTTAGAGTTAATTTGTCAATTGGGACAAACATGGATTCATGTAGTAATCTTCTTTCTTTCCATGATTGGGCACCACAAACTCATTGCGCTCGTTTGGAGAAATGACATTGATGCTTTGGTGTTATAAGAAATGCTTTTTTTTCCATTATTTTTTAAAGTTAAAGTTCATTTGTCAATAAGGACAAACACGCATTCATATAGTAATCTCCTTTCTTTTCATGGTTAGGCACCGTAAACTCATTCTCCTTATTGGGATGAATGATCATTGATGCTTTGGTTTCATAAGTAAAGCTTCTCATTCCACCATTTTTTTGTGTTAAAGTTTACTTGTCAATTAGGACAAACACAGATTCAAATGGTAATCTCCTTTTTTTTCCATAATTGGGCACCATAAACTCATTCTCCTCATTAGGATAAATGACATTAATGCTTTGGTTTCATAATAAAAGCTTTTCTTTCTATCCTTTTTTAAAGTTAAAGTTTATTTGTTAATTGGGACAAACATGAATTCATATAATAACCTTCATTCATTTCACGATTAGGCACCCTAAACTCATTCCCCCTATTGGGATTAAAGACATTAATGCTTTGGTTCTTTAAGAAAAGCTTCTCTTTCCATCTTTTTTTAGAGTTAAAGTTTCTTTGTTAATTGGGACAAACACGAATTCATATAGTAATCTCCTTTTTATTCATGATTGGGCATTATAAACTCATTCTCCTTATTGGGATAAGTGACATTAATGCTTTTCTTTTGTAAGAAAAGCTTCGCTTTCCATTATTTTTTAGAGTTAAAGTTCATTTATCAACTAGGACAAATGCAAATTTACATAGAAATTTTTTTTTTCATGATTAGGCACCATAAACATATTCTCCTCATTAGGAAAAATGACATTGATTCTTTGGTTTCATAAGAAAAGCTTCTCTTTTTATCATTTTTTAGAGTTTATGTTTATTTGTCAACTGAGATAAACACAGTTTCACATTGTAATCTTCTTTCTTTTAATGATTGGGCACTGTAAACTCATTCTCCCCATTGGGATAAACAACATTGATGCTTTCGTTTAATAAGAAAAGCTTCCATTTCCATCATTTTTTAGAGATAAAGTTCATTTGTCAATTAGGATAAATACGGATTCACATAGTGATCTCCTTTCTTTTCGTGATTGGGCACCATAAACTCATTCTCCTCATTAGGATAAATGACATTGATACTTTGGTCTCAGAAAAAAAGCTTCTTGTTCCACCATTTTTTTGAATTAACGCTCAATTGTCAATTAGGACAAACACTAATTTAGATGATAATCTCCTTACCATTCAAGATTTGGAACCATCAACTTATTCTCCTTGTTAAATGAACAACATTGATGCTTTGGTTTCATAAGAAAAGCTTTTTTTTCCATCAATTTTTAGCGTTATAGCTCATTCGTCAATTAGGACAAACACGGATTCACATAGTAATCTCTTTTTTTTTTCATGATTGCACACCATAAACTCATTCTCCTCATTGGCATAAATGATATTGATACTTTGGTTCCATAAGAAAAGCTTCTCTTTCCATTATTTTTTAGAGCCAAATTTCATTTTTCAATTGAGATAAACACGGATTCGTGTAGTAATCACCTTTCTTTTAATAAAATTTTATTTGTCATTTGGGATAAATATGGATTTGGGTAGTAATCACCTTTCTTTTTATAATTGGGCACCATAAACTCATTTTTCTCATTGGGATAAATTATATTGATGCTTCAATTTCACAAGAAAAGCTTCTCTTTCCATTATTTTTTAAAGTTAAAGTTCATTTGTCAATCAAGATAAACACGAATTCATATAGTAATCTCTTTTCTTTTCATGATTAGGCACCGTAAACTCATTCTCCTCATTAAGATAAATGACATTGATTCTTTGGTTTTATAAGAAAAGCTTCTCTTTCCATCATTTTTTAGTGTTAAAGTTTATTTGTCAATTGGGACAAACAAGGATTTAAATAGTAATCTCCTTTCTTTCAATGATGGGGCACCATAAACTCATTCTCCTCACTGGGATAAATGACATTGATGCTTTGCTTTCATAAAAAAAGCTTCTATTTTCATCATTTTTTAGTGTGAAAGTTTATTTGTCAATTGGGACAAACACGAATTCACATAATAATCTTAATTCTTTTCGTGATTAGGCACCATCAACTCATTTTACTCACTTGATGAATGACATTAATACTTTGGCTCCATAAGAAAAGCTTCTCTTTCCATTTTTTTTAGAGTTGAAGTTCATTTGTGAATTAGAACAAACATGGATTCACATAGTAATCTCTTTTCTTTTGATGATTACATGCCATAAACTCATTCTCCTCATTGGGATAAATAACATTGATGCTTTGGTTCTATAAGAAAGGCTTTTTTTCTATAATTTTTTAGAGTTAAAGTTCATTAGTCAACTGGAACAAACATGGATTCATGTTGTATTTACCTTTCTTTTATTGATTAGGCACCATAAACTCGTTTCCCTCATTAGGATAAATGACATTGATGCTTTACTTTCATAAGAAAAGTATCTCTTTCCACCATTTTTTGAAGTTAAAGTTCATTTATCAATTAGGACAAACATGGATTCACATAGTGATCTCTTTTCTTTTCACATAGTAATCTCCTTTTTTTTCATTATTGGGCACCACAAACACATTGCGCTTATTGGAATAAATGACATTGATGCTTTGGTTTCATGAGAAAAGCTTTTTTCTCCATCATTTTTTAGAGTTAAAGTTCATTTATCAGTTGGGACAAACATGGATTCATATAGTAATATCTTTCCTTTTCACGATTGGGCACCATAAACTCATTACCCTCAATGGGATAAATTGCATTGCTACTTTGGTTTCATAAGAAAACATTCTCTTCACATCATTTTTTAGAGTTACAGTTCATTTGTCAACTGGGATAAACACGAATTCACAAAGTAATCTTTTTTTTTCATGATTATGTACTATAAACTTATTCTCCTCATTAGGATAAATGACACTGCTGCCTTGGTTTCATAAGAAAAGCTTATCTTTCCACCATTTTTTAAAGTTAAATTTCATTTGTCAATTAAGAGAAACACGGATTCACATAATAATCTCCTTTCTTTCCATCATTGGGCACCATAGACTCATTCTCCTTATTGGGATAAATGACATTGATGCCTTGGTTTTGTAAGAAAAGCGTTTCTTCTCATCATTTTTTACTGTTAAAGTTCATTTCTCAATTGTAACAAACACAAATTCACATAATAATCTCAGTTCTTTTCATGATTAGGCACCATAAACTCTTTCTTCTCATTGAGATAAATTACATTAATGCTTTGGCTCAATAAAAAACCTTCTTATTCCATCATTTTTTAAAGTTAAAGTGCATTTGCCAATTAGGATGAACACGAATTCACACAGTAATCTCCTCTTTTTTTCAGGGCACTATAAATTCATTCTCCTCATTGAGATAAATGACATTAATGCTTTGGTTTCATAAGAAAGGCTTCTCTTTGCATCACCTTTTAGAGTTAAAGTATCTTTGCCAATTGGGACAAACACAGTTTCACATTGTAATCTTTTTTCTTTCATGATTAGGCACCATAAACTCATCCTCGTTATTGGGATAAATGACATTAATGCATTGGTTTAATAAGAAAAACTTCTCTTTCTATCATTTTTTAAAGTTAAAATTCATTTTACCATTAAGACAAACATAGATTCACATAGTAATCTTTTTTTTCATGATTGGGCACCATAAACTCATTCTCCTCATTGAGATAAATGACATTGATGCTTTGGTTTTAGAAGAAAATTTTCTCATTCCCCTATTTTTTAGAATTAAAGCTAATTTATCAATTAGGAAAAACACGGATTCACACGATAATCTTCTTACTTTTCATGATTGGGAACCATCAACCCATTCTCCTCGTTGCATAAATGACATTGATGCTTTGGTTTCATAGGAAAAGTTTCTCGTTCCGTCTTTTTTGTCAATTAGGATAAATAAGGATTCACATGATAATCTCTTTAATTTTCGTGATTGGGAACCATCAACTCATTCTCTTTATTGGATAAGTGGCGTTGATACCTTTATTTCATAGGAAAAGCTTATCTTTCCACTATTTTTTAATGTTAAAGTTTATTTGTCAATTGGGACAAACACTAATTCACATAGCAATCTCTTTTCTTTTTATGATTGCACACCATAAACTCATTCTCCTCATTGGCAAAAATGACATTGATGCCTTGGTTCCATAAGAAAAGCTTCTCTTCCATCATTTTTTAGAGTTAAATTTCATTTGTCAATTAGGATAAACACGTATTCGCGTAGTAATCGCCTTTTTTTTAATAATTGGGCACCATAAACTCATTTTCCTTATTGGGATAAATGACATTAATGCTTTAGTTTCATAAGAAAAGCTTTTTTTTCCATCATTTTTCAAAGTTAAGGCTCATTTGCCAATCAGGATAAACACAGATTGAAATTGTAATCTCCTTTCTTTTCATGATTAAGCATGTAAACTAATTCTCCTCATTTAGATAAATGACATTGGTGCTTTGGCTTTGTAAGGAAAGCTTCTTTTTCCACCATTTTTCAATGTTAAAGTTTATTTATCAATTGGGACAAATAAGGATTCAAATAGTAATCTCCTTCCTTTCCATGATTGGGCACCATAAACTTATTTTCTTCACGAGGATAAATGATATTGATGCTTTGGTTTTATAAGGAAAGCTTCTATTCGCACATATTAGAGAGTTAAATTCATCTGTTGATTAGGACAAACATAGATTCACATAGTAATATCATTTCTTTCCATGATTAGGCACTATAAACTCATTCTCCTTGTTGGGATAAATGACATTGATGCCTTGGTTTCTTAAGAAAAGCTTCTCTTTCCACCATTTTTTGTATTAAAGGTTATTTGTCAATAGAGGCAAGCATGGATTGACATAGTAATCTCCTTTCTTTTCATGATTACGCACCATAAACTCATTCTCCTCATCGGGATAAATATCATTAATGCTTTGGTTCTATAAGAAAAGCTTTTCTTTTTATCATTTTTTAGAGTTAAAGTTCGTTAGTTAACTGGGACAAACACGGATTCACGTAGTATTCACCTTTTTTTAATGACTGGGCACCATAAACTCATTTCCCTCATTGGGCTAATTGACATTAATGCTTTCGTTTCATAAGAAAAGCATCTCTTTCTACCATTTTTTGAGTTGAAGTTCATTTATCAATTGGGACAAACATGGATTCACATAGTAATCTCTTTTCTTTTCAAATAGTGATCTCTTTTTTTTTTCATGATTGGGCACCACAAACACATTGCGCTTATTGGAATAAATGACATCGATGCTTTAGTTTCATAAGAAAAACTTTTTTCCTATTCTTTTTTAGAGTTAAAGTTTATTTGTTAATTCGGATAAATATGGATTCATATAGTAATATCCTTTCTTTTCACAATTGGGTACCATAAACTTATTACCCCAAATGGGATGAATGACATTGAAGCTTTGGTTTCATAGAAAAAGGTTCTCTTCGCATCATTTTTTAGAGTTAAAGTTCATCTGTCAATTGGAACAAACACAAATTCATATAGTAATCTACTTTTTTTTCATGATTAGGCACTGTAAACTCATTCTCCTCATTGGGATTAATAACATTGATGCCTTGGTTTCATAAAACAAGCTTCTATTTCTACCTTTTTTAGTGTTAAAGGTTATTTGTCAATTAAGGCAAACATAAATTCAAATAGTAATCTCTTTTCTTTCCATGATTAGGCACGATAAACTTATTCTCCTTGTTGGGATAAATAGCATTAACGTTTTGGTTTCATAAGAAAAGCTTTTTTTCTAATCATTTTTTAGTGTTAAAATTAATTTCTCAATTGCGACAAACATGAATTCATATAATAATCTCAGTTCTTTTTATGATTAGGCACCATAAACTCATTCTCCTTATTGGGATAAATTACATTCATGCTTTGGTTCCTAAGAAAAGCTTCTCATTCCATCATTTTTTAAGTTAAAGTTCATTTGCCAATTAGGATAAAAATAAATTCACATAGTAATCTTTTCTTTTTTTTATGACTGAGCACAAGAAACTCATTCTCCTCATTGGAATAAATGGTATTGATGCTTTGGTTTCATAAGAAAGGCTTCTTTTTGTATCATTTTTTAGAGTTAAAGTTTATTTGCCAATTGGGACAAACACAGTTTCACATTGTAATCTCCTCTCTTTCATGATTGGGCACCATAAACTCATCCTCCTTATTGGGGTAGATGACATTAATCCTTTGGTTTAATAAGAAATGCTTTTATTTTTATCCTTTTTTAGTGTTAAAGTTCATTTGTCAATTACGACAAACACGGATTCACATAGTAATCTCTTTTTTTTCATGATTCGGTACCATAAACTCATTCTTTTCATTAGGATAAATGACATTGATGCTTTGGATTCATAAGAAAATCTTCTCGTTCCCCCATTTTTTAAAATTAAAGCTCATTTATCAATTAGGACAAACACTGATTCACATGACAATCTCCTTACTTTTCATGATTGGGAACCATTAACCTATTCTCCTCATTAAATAAATTACATTGATGCTTTGGTGTCATAAGAAAAGCTTCTCATTCCATTTTTTTGTGAATTAGCAAAAACACTGATTCACATGATAATCTCCTTACTTTTCATGATTAGGAACCATCAGCTCATTCTCCTCATTGGATAAATGACATTGATGCCTTTGTTTTATAAGAAAAGCTTATCTTTTCACCACTTTTTAATGTTAAAGTTTATTTATCAATTAGGACAAACACTGACTCAAATAGTAATCTTTTTTCTTTTCATGATTGGGCACCATAAACTTATTCTCCTCATTAGGATAAATGACATTGATGCTTTGGTTTCACAAGAAAAGCTTTTCCTTTCATCATTTTTTAGTGTTAAAGTTTATTTGTTAACTAGGAGAATTCACTTAATAATCTCAGTTCTTTTCATGATTAGGCACCATAAATTCATTGTCCTCATTAGAATGGATGCCATTGACACTTTGGTTCTGTAAGAAAAGCTTCTCTTTCAATCATTTTTTAGAGTTCAAGTTCATTTATTAATTAGGGTAAACATAAAGTCATATAGTAATCTCCTTTTTTTCATGACCGGGTACCATAAACTTATTATCCTCTTTGGGATAAATGGAATCGACGCTTTAGTTCCATAACGAAAGCTTCTCTTTCCATTATTTTTTAGAGTTAAAGTTCATTTATCAATTGGGACAACACGGATTTACATAGTAATCTCTTTTCTTTTCATGATTAGGGACCATTAACTATTTCTAATCATTGGAAAAAAAGACATTGATGATTTGGTTTTGTACTAGAAGCTTTTCTTTCTATCAATTTTTAAAGTTAAAGTTCACTTATCGATTGGGCAAACACGGATTCGCATAGCAACCTCTTTTTTTTCATGGTTTGGCACCATAAGCTCATTCGCCTCTTGGGATAAATGACATTGATGCTTTGATTTCATAAGAAAAGCTTCTCTTTCAATCATTTTTTAATGTTAAAGGTCATTTTCCTATTGGGAAAAACACTGGTTCATATAATAATCTCCCTACATTTCATGATTGGGCAACATAAACTCATTCTCCTCATTGGGGTCAATGACATTGATGCTTTTGTTTCATAAGAAAAGCTTCTCTTTATATCATTTTTTAGAGTTAAAGTTCCTTTGTCTATTGGGACAAACACAGATTCATAAAGTAATCTCCTTTCATTTCAAGATTAGGTACTATAAACTTATTCTCCTTATTAGGATAAATGACATTGATGCTTTGGTTTAATATGAAAAGCTTTTCTTTTTATCATTTTTTTTAGAGTTAAAGTTTATTTGTCAATTAGGAAAAACATGGATTCACATATTAATCTCTTTACTTTTCATGATTGGGCACCATAAACTTATTATTCTTATTGGATAAATGAGATGCTTTGGTTCCATAAGAAAAGCTTCTCTTTCCATTATTTTTTAGAGTTAAAGTTCATTTGTCAAGTGGGACAAATACGAATTCATATAGTAATCTCCTTTCTTTTCATGGTTGTGCACCATAAGCTCATTCTCCGTATTGGGATGAATAACATTGACGCTTTGGTTTCATAAGAAAAGCTTCTCTTTATATCATTGTTTTAGAGTTAAAGTTTATTTATCTATTAGGACAAATATGGATTCACAGAGTAATCTCCTTTCATTTCAAGATTGGGCACCATAAACTCATTCTCCTTACCAGGATAAATGATATTGATGCTTTGGTTTAAGAAGAAAAGCTTTTTTTTCCATCAGTTTTTTAGAGTTAAAGTTTATTTATCAATTGAGAAAAATTTGGATTCACATATTAATCTCTTTACTTTGATTGGGCACCATAAACTCATTCTCCTCATTGGATAAATGACATTGATGTTTTGGTTCCATAAGAAAAGCATCTCTTTCCATTATTTTTTAAAGTTAAAGTTCATTTGTCAAGTGGGACAGAAACAAATTCACATAGTAATCTCCTTTCTTTTCATGGTTGTGCACCATAAGCTCATTCTCCTTATTGGGATGAATGACATTAATGCTTTGGTTTCATAAGAAAAGCTTCTCTTTACAAATTTTTTAAAGTTAAAGTTCATTTATCAATTAGGACAAACACAGATTCACATAATAATCTCCTTTCTTTTAATAATTGGGTACCTTAAACTTAGTCTCCTTATTGGGATAAATGAATTGATGCTTTGGTTTAATTAGAAAAGCTTGTCTTTCCATCAGTTTTTAAAGTTAAAGTTCACTTGTCAATTGGGACAAACATAGATTCAGATATTAATTTTCTTTCTTTATATGATTGGGTGGCATAAACACATTCTCCTTATTGGGATAAATGATATTGATACTTTGGTTTTATAAGAAAAGCTTCTCGTTCTGCCATTTTTAGAATTAAAGCTCGTTCGCCAATCAGGACAATCATGAACTCATATGATAATCTCCTTACTTTTCAAGATTAGGAACTATCAACTTGTTCTCCTCATTCGATGAATGATATTGATGCTTTGGTTTTATAAGAAAAAGTTCTTTTTCCATCATTTTTTAGAGTTACAGTCCATTTGTTGATTAGGACAAACAAAGATTCATAGAGTAATCTCTTTTTACTTCATACTTGGGCACCAGAAACTTATTCACCTCATTGGGGTAAATGGCATTGAGGCTTTGGTTTCATAAGAAAAGCTACTTTTTCCATCATTTTTAAGAATTAAAGTTCATTTGTCAATTAGGACAAACACGGATTCAAATAATAATCTCTTTACTTTTCATGATTGGGCACCATAAACTCAATTTCCTCATTGGCATGAATGACATTAATGCTTTGCCTTCATAAGAAAAGCTTTTCTTTCCACCATTTTTTAGAATTCAAGTTCATTTGTCAATTGGGATAAACATGGATAAACATAATAATCTCTTTACTTTCCATGATTGGGCACCATAAACCCGTTCTCCTCACTAGATAAATGGCATAAAAAAACTTCTCTTTCCATTATTTTTTAGAGCTAAAGTTCATTTGTAAAGTGAAACAGGCTCAGATTCATATAGTAATCTCCTTTCTTTTCATGATTGGGCACCATAAACTCATTCTCCTTATTAGGGTGGATGACACTGATGCTTTGGTTTTATAAGAAAAGCTTCTTTTTACGTCATTGTTTAAAGTTAAAGTCCATTTATCTATTTGGACAAGCACAAATTCATATAATAATCTCTTTTCGTTTCATGATTAGGCACCATAAACTCATTCTCCTCATTGGGGAAATGGGATTGATGCTTTGGCTTAATAAGAAAAGCTTCTCTTTCCCTTAATTTTTAGAGTTAAAGTTTATTTATCAATCTGGACAAACACGGATTCACATAATAATCTCTATTCTTTTCATGATTGGCACCATAAACTCATTCTTCTAATTGGGATGAGTGATGTTAATGCTTTGGTTTCGTAAGAAAAGGTTCTCTTTTGATCATTTTTTAATGTTAAAGGTCATTTATCAATTGGGACAAACACAGATTCACATAATAATCTCCTTACTTTTCATGATTAGGCACCATAACTTATTCTCTTAATTGGGATCAATAACATTGATGCTTTAGTTTCATAGGAAAAGCTTCTCTTCATATCATTTTTTAGAGTTAAATTTTATTTATCTATTAGAACTAACAGGGATTCATATAGTAATCTCCTTTCGTTTCATTATTGGGCAACATAAACTCGTTTTTCTTATTAGGATAAATGACATTGATGCTTTGGTTTAATCAAAAAAGCTTATCTTTCCATCATTTTTAGAGTTAAAGTTTCTTTGTCAATTCAGGAAATCACGAATTCACATAGTAATCTCCTTTCATTTAATGATTGGGCATCATAAACTCATTCCCCTCATCGGGATAAATAACATTGATGCTTTTAGTTTAATAAGAAATGCTTCTCTTTTCATCAATTTTTAGAGTTAAAGTTCATTTATTATTTGGGATAAACACGTATTCACACAATAATCCCTTTTTCTTCACAACTGGGCACCATAAACTCATTCTCCTCATTGGGATCAATGACATTGCTGCTTTGGTTTCACAAGAAAAGCTTTTCTTTCTATCATTTTTTAATGTTAAAATTCATTTGTCTATTGGGACAAACACGAATTCATGTAATAATCTTCTTACCTTTCATGATTAGGTACCATAAACTCATTCTCTTCATTGGGATCAATAACATTGATGCTTTGATTTCATGAGAAAAGCTTCTCTTTATATTATTTTTTAGAGTTAAATTACATTTGTCTATTTCGATAAACATCAATTCACATAATAATCTCCTTTTTTTTCATGATAGGGCACTATAAAACTCATTCTCCTTATTGAGATCAATAACATTGATGCTTTGGTTTCATAAGAAAACCCTCTCTTTCCATCATTTTTATCATTAAAGTTCATTTGTCAATTGGGATAAACACGGATTCATATAGTAACTTCCATTCTTTTCATGATTGGGCTCCATAAACTCATTCTCTTTATTGGGATAAATGACATTGATGCTTCAGTTTCATAAGAAAAGCTTCATTTTTCACCATTTTTTGGAATTAAACTTTTCTTGTTAAATTGGGACAAACATGGAATCGCATAATAATCTCCTTACTTTTGAAGTTTGGGCACCATAAAGTCATTCTCCTATTGGATAAGTGACATTGGTGCTTTGGTTCCATAAGAAAAGCTTTTCTTTCCATCATTTTCTAGAGTTAAAGTTCATTTGTCAAAAGAGATAAACACAAATTCACATAGTAATCTCCTTTCTTTTCATGATTGGGCACCATAAACTCATTCTCCTTATTAGGATAATTGACATTGATGCTTTGGTTTCACACGAAAAGCTTTTCTTTACATCCTTTTTTAGAGTTAAAGTTCATTTATCAATTAAGTTAAACATGGATTCACATAATAATCTGCTTTCTTTTCATCATTGGGCATCTTAAACTCATTCTCCTCATTGGCATAAATGACATTGATGCTTTGGTTTAATAAAAAAAGCTTATCTTGCCATAAAATTTAGTTAAAATTCATTTGTTAATTGGGACAAACACAGATTCACATATTAATATCCTTTCTTTTCATGATTGGGCGCTGTAAACTCATTCTTCTCATTGGGATAAATGACATTGATACTTTGGTTTCATAATAAGAGCTTCTCTTTCAGTCATTTTTTACTGTTAAAGGTTATTTGTCAATTGGGACAAACATGGATTCACATAATAATCTCTATACTTTTCATGATTGGGAACCATAAACTCGTTCTCCTTATTGGGATGAATGACATTGATGCCTTCGTTCGATAAGAAAAGCTTCTTTTTCCATATTTTCTAAAGTTAAAATTCATTTATCAATTAGGATGAACACAGATTTGTATAGTAATATCTTTTCAATTCATGATTCCACACTATCAGCTCGTTCTCCTTATTGGAATAAATGACACTGATACTTAGTTCCATAAAAAAAGCTTCCCTGCCCATAATTTTTTAGAGTTAAAGTTCATTTGTAAATTGGGACAAACACGCATAGTAATCTCCATTCTTTTCATGATTGGGCACCATTAGCGCATTCTCTTCAATGGCGTAAATGACATTGATGCTTTGGTTTTGTAAGAATAGCTTTTCTTTCCATCAGTTTTTAGAGTTAAAGTTTAATTGTCAATTGGGACAAACACGAATTCACTTAGTAATCTCTTTTTTTCTCTTGACAGGGCACCATAAACTCATTCTCCCCATTAGGGTAATGACATTGATGCTTTGGCTCCATAAAAAAAGCTTCTCTTTTGACCATTTTTTAGTGTTAAAATTTATTTGTCAATTAGGACAAAAATGAATTCACATAATAATCACCTTACTTTTCATGATTTGGCACCATAAACTCATTCTCTTTATTGGGATCAATGATATTATTGCTTTGGTTTCATAAGAAAAGGTTCTCTTTTATCATTTTTTAACGTTAAAGTTTATTTGTCAATTAGGACAAACATGAATTCACATAATAATCTCAGTTCTTTTAATGATTAGGCACCATAAATTTAATGTCCTCATTGGGATAAAAGACATTGATGCTTTGATTTTATAAGAAAAGCTTCTCTTTATATCATTTTCTAGAGTTAAAGTACATTATCTATAGGGACAAACACGGATTCATGTAATAATCTCTTTTGTTTTCATGACTGGGCACCATAAACTCATTCTCCTCGTTGGGATCAATGATATTGATGCTTTGGTTTCATAAGAAAAGCTTCTCTTTCCATCATTTTTTGTGTTAAAGTTCATTTGTCTATTGGGACAAATATGAATTCACATAATAATCTTCTTATTTTTCATGATTGGGCACCATAAACTCATTCTCCTCATTGGGATCAATGACGTTGATGCTTTGATTTCATAATAAAAGCTTCCTTTATATTATTTTTTAGAGTTAAATTATATTTGTCTATTTGGACAAACATCAATTCACATAATAATATCCTTTTTTTTTGAAAGGGCACCATAAAACTTATTCTCCTTATTAGGATCAATGACATTGATGCTTTTGTTTTATAAAAAAACCCTCTCTTTCCATCATGTTTTAGAATTAAAGTTCATTTGTCAATTGGGACAAACACAGATTCACATGGTAACCTCCTTTCTTTTCATGATTAGGCACCATAAGCTCATTCTCCTCATTGGGATAAATGACATTGATGCTTTGGTTTCATAAGAAAAGCTTCTCTTTCCACCATTTTTTAGAACTAAAGTTCGTTTGTCAAATTGGGACAAACATGGAATCACATAATAATCTCCTTACTTTTCAAGTTTGGGCACAATAAAGTCATCCTCCACATTGGATAAATGACATTGATGCTTTGGCTTCATAAGAAAAGCTTCTCTTTCCATCATTTTTTAGAGTTAAAGTTCATTTGTCAAAAGGGATAAAAACAAATTCACATAGTAATCATTTTTCTTTTCATGATTAGGCACCATAAACTCATTCTCCTCATTATGATGAATGACATTAATGCTTTGGTTTCATAAGAAAAGTTTCTCCTTACGTCATTTTTTAGAGTTAAAGTTTATTTATCAATTAGGTTAAACATGGATTCACATAATAATCTCCTTTGGGCACTATAAACTCATTCTCCTCATTGGGATAAATGCCATTGATGCTTTGGTTTAATAAGAAAAGCTTATCTTGCCATCAGTTTTAGTTAAAATTCATTTGTCAATTGGGACAAACACAGATTCAAGTATTAATGTCCTTTCTTTTCATGATTGGGCATTGTAAACTGATTTTCCTCATTGGGGTAAATGGCATTGATGCTTTGGTTTCATAAGAAGAGCTTCTCTTTTGGTTATTTTTTAGTGTTAAAGGTCATTTGTCAATTGGGACAAACATGGATTTACATAATAATCTCCATGCCTTTCTTGATTGGGCACCATAAACTCGTTCTCCTCATTGGGATGAATGACATTGATGCTTTTGTTCAATAAGAAAAGTTTTTTTTTTCATTATTTTTTTAAGTTAAAATTCATTCGTCAATTGGGACGAACACGGATTCGCATAGTAATATCCTTTCTATTATGATTACGCATCATCCACTCAATCTCCTCATTAGGATAAATGACATTGATGCTTAGTTCCATAAGAAAAGCTTTTCTTTCCATCATTTTTAGAGTTAAAGTTCATTTGTAAATTGGGATAAACATGGATTTACATAGTAATGTCCATTCTTTTCATGATTGGGCACCATTAACTCATTCTTGTTAATGGGATAAATGACATTGATGCTTTGGTTTCGTAAGCAAAGCTTCTCTTTCCATCAGTTTTTAGAGTCAAAGTTCATTTGTCAATTGGGATAAACACGAATTCACTTAGTAATCTCTTTTTTTCTCATGATAAGCACCATAAACTCATTCTCCCTATTAGGATAAATAACGTTGATGCTTTGGCTCTATAAGAAAAGCTTCTCTTTCAACCACTTTTTATTGTTAAAGTTTACTTGTCAGTTAGGACAAACATGGATTGACATAATAATAATCGCCTTACTTTTCATGATTAAACACCATAGACTCATTCTCCTTATTAGGACAAATGACGTTGATGCTTTGGTTTAATAAGAAAAGCTTCTTTTTCTATCATTTTTTGGAGTTAAAGTTCATTTGTTAATTGGGACAAACCCAGATTCACTGAGTAATCTCCATTCATTTCATCATTGGGCACCATGAACCTATTCTCTGAATTTGGATAAATAAGGTTGATGCTTTAGTTTTATAAGAAAAGATTCTCTTTCAATCATTTTTTGTGTTAAATGTCATTTGTCAATTAGATCAAACACAGATTCACATAATAATATCCTTACTTTCATGATTATGCACCAAATCTCATTCTCTTGACTAGGATGACTGACATTGGTGCATTGGGTTTATAAGAAAAGCTTCTTTTTACAAAATTTTTTAGAGTTAAAGTTTATTTCTCAAGTAGGAGAAAGGCAAATTCACATAACAATCTCTGTTCTTTTCATGATTTGGCATAATAAACTTATTCTCTTCAATGGGATAAATGATATTGATGCTTTTATTTAATAAGAAAATTTTCTTTTTCCATTAATTTTTAGTGTTGCAGTTTATTTATGTATTCAAACAAACACGTATTCATATAGTAATCTCCTTTTTTTTCATGATTGGCCACCATAAACTCATACTCTTCATTGGGTTAATTGACATTGATACTTTGGCTTCCTAAAAAAAGGTTCTCTTTCCATCATTTTTTAGTGTAAAAGTTCATTTGTCAAATGGGACAAACAAGAATTTACATAGTAATTTCCTTTCTTTTCATTATTGGGCACCATAAACTCATTATCCTTATTAGAATAAACGATATTGATGTTTTGGTTTTATAAGAAAAGCTTCTCTTTCCATCATTTTTTAAAGTTAAAGTTCATTTGTTAATTGGGACAAATATGAATTCACATAATAATCTCCTTTCTTTTCATGATTGGGCATGATATACTCATTCCCCTTATTAGAATCGATGACATTGATGCTTTGGTTTCATTTAAAAAGCTTTTGTTCCACCATTTTTTAGAATCAAAGTTCATTTGCCAATTAGGACAAATACATATTCACATAGTAATCTGTTTTCTTTTCATGATTATGTGCCATAAACTCATTCTCTTCATTGGGATGAATGACATTGATGCTTTGGTTTTATAAGAAAAGCTTTTCCTTCCATCATTTTTCAGAGTTAAAGTTCATCTATCAATTCAAACAAATAAGGATTCACACAGTAATCGCTTTCCTTTTCATCATTGGGCACCTTAAGCTCACTATTTTCATTAGGTTAAATGACATTGATGCTTTGGTTTCATAAAAAAATTCTCTTTCCATTATTTTTTAGTGTTAAAGTTCATTTGTCAATCAGGATAAACACGGATTAACATAGTATCTCCTTTCTTTTCACGATTAGGTACTGTAAACTTATTCTTCTCGTTAAGATAAATGACATTGATGCCTTGGTTTCATAAAAAAAGCTTCTCTTTCCAAAATTTTTTAGTGTCAAAGTTTATTTGTCAATCGGGACAAACGAGGATTCAAATAGTAATCTCTATTCCTTTCACGATTGGGCACCATAAACTCATTCTTGCAATTGGGATAAAAGACATTAATGCTTTGGTTTCATAAAAAACGCTTCTCTTTTCATCATTTTTTAGTGCTAAAGCTTATTTTTCAATTGGGGTAAACATAAATTCACATAATAATCACAATTCTTTTCATGATTTGGCACCATAAACTCATTTTCCTCATTAGGATGAATGCCATTAATGCCTTAGCTCTATAAGAAATGCTTCTTATCCCATCATTTTTTTAGAGTTAAAGTTCATTTGTCAATTGCAACAAACACGGATTCACAAAATAATCTCCTTTCTTTTCATGATTGGGCACCATAAACTTATTCTCCGTATTAGGATGCATGACACCGATGCTATGGTTTTATAGGAAAAGCGTCTTTTTACATCATTTTTTAGAGTTAAAGTTCATTTATCAATTGGGGGAAAGGCAGGTTCACATAATAATCTCTGTTCTCTTAATGATTGGGCACAATAAACTCATTCTCCTTAGTAGGATAAATGGCATTGATGCTTTTGTTCAATTAGAAAAGTTTCTCTTTTTATCCATTTTAGTGTTATAGTTTATTTGTCAATTTGGACAAACACAGATGCACATAATAATCACCCTTTCTTTTCATTATTGGGCACCATAAAGTCATTTTTCTCATTAGGATAAATGACATTGATGCTTTGGTTTCATAACAAAAGCCTCTCTTTCGACATTTTTAGTGTTAAAAGTCATTTATTAATTGGGACAAATATGGATTCACATAATAATATCTTTACTTTTCATGATTGGGCACCATAAACTTATTCTCTTCCTTGGGATCAATGAATTTGATGCTTTGGTTTCATAAGAGAAGCTTCTCTTTACCTTTTTTTTTAGAGTTAAAGTTCATTTGTCAATTAGGACAAACACAGATTCCCATAATAATCTCCTTTCTTTCCATGATTGGGCGCCATATGCTTATTCCCTGCGTTAGGATAAATGACATTAATGCTTTGGTTTCATTTAAAAAACTTTTGTTCCCACCATTTTTTAGAATTAAAGTTCATCTGCCATCAAGATAAACATGGATTCACATGGTAATCTTCGTTCTTTTTATGATTGGGCACCATAAACTCATCCTCTTTATTGGGATAAATGACATTGATACTTTAATTTTATAAAAAAAAGCTTTTTTTTTCATCTTTTTTAGAGTTAAACATCATTTGTCAATTAGGACGAACATGGATTCACATAACAATCTCCTTACTTTTCATGATAAGGCACCATAAACTTATTCTTCTTATTGGATTTAATGACTTTAATGCTTTGGTTTCATAAGAAAAGCTTCTTTTTACATCATTTTTTAGAGTTAAAGTGTGTTTGTCAATTGTGACAAATATAGATTCAAATAATAATCTCCTTTCTTTTCATGATTAGGCACCATAAACTCATTCTCCTCATTACGATAAATGACATTGAGGGTTTAGTTTAATACGAAAAGCTTTTTTTTCATCAATTTTTAGAGTTATTGTTCATTTGTCAATTACGAAAAACACAGATTCAGATATTAATCTCCTTTTTTTTCATGATTGGGCACCATAAACTCATTCTCCCCATTGGGATAATTGACATTAATGCTTTGGTTTCATAAGAAAAGCTTCTCGCTCCACCATTTTTTAGAATTAAAGCTTGCTTATCAATTAGGACAAATATAGACTCACATGATAATCTCCTTACTTTTCACAATTGGGAGCCATCAACGCATTCTCCTCATTAGATGAATGACATTGATGCTTTGGTTTCATAAGAAAAGCTTCTTTTTCTATCAATTTTTAGAGTTAAAGTTCGTTTGTCAATTTAGACAAACACAGATTCAAATAATAATCTCTTTTCTTTTCATGATTGCGCACCATAAACTCATTCTCTTTATTGGGATAAATAACATTAGTGCTTTGCTTTTACAAGAAAAGCTTCTCTTTCCATTATTTTTTTAAAGTTGAATTTCATTTGCCAATTAAGACAAAGACATGTTTGAATAGTAATCTCTTTTCTTTTAATGATTAGGCACTATGAACTCATTCTCCTCATTGGGTTAAATGACATTGATGCCTTGTTTTCAGAAGAAAAGCTTCTCTTTCCATCATTGCTTAGAGTTAAAGTTCATTTGTCAATTTGGACAAATAAGGATTCACATAATAATCTCCATTCTTTACATGATTAGGCACCATAAACTTATTTTCCTCATTAGGATTAATGATATTGATGCTTTGGTTTCATAAGAAAAGCTTTTCTTTCGATCATTTTTTCATGTTAAAAGTCATTTATGAATTGGGACAAACATAGATTCACAAAATAATCTCTTTACTTTTCATGATTGGGCACCATAAACTTATTCTCCTTAATGGGATCAATGACTTTGATTCTTTGATTTCATAAGTGAAGCTTCTCTTTATGTCATTTTTTAGAGTTAAAGTTCATTTGCCAATTAAGACAAACATAGATTCACATCATAATCTCCGTTCTTTTCATGATTGGGTACCATAAACTCATTTGCCTTATTAGGGTAAATGATAGTGATGCTTTTGTTTAATAAGAAAAGCTTATCTTTCCATCGTTTTTAGAGTTAAAGTTCATTTGTTAATTCAAACAAACATAGATTCACATAGTAATCTCCTTTCTTTTCATGATTCTGCACTATAAACTCATTCTTCTCATTCGGATGAATGACATTGATGCTTTGTTTTTATAAAAAGCTTCTTTTTACATCATTTTTTAGAGTTAATGCTTGTTTGTCAATTTGGACAATCATAGATTCACCAGATAATCTCCTTACTTTCATGATTGGGAACCATCAACTCATTCTCCTCATTGGATGAAAAACATTGATGCTTTTGTTTCATAAAAAAAGCTTTTTTTTCCATCAAATTTTGGAGTTAAAGTTTATTTGTTAGTTTAGACAAACACGAATTCATAAGATAATCTCCTTAATTTTCATGATTGGAAACCATCAACTCATTCTCCTCGTTGGATGAATGATATTGATGCTTTGGTATCATATGAAAAACTTCTTTTTCCATTATTTTTTAGAGTTAAAGTTTATTTGTCAATTGGGACAAACACGGATTCACATAGTAATCTCTTTTTTTTTCATGATTGTGCACCATAATCTCATTCTCCTCATCGGAATAAATGATATTAATGCTTTGCTTTAATTAGAAAAGCTTATCTTTCTATCATTTTTTAAAGTTAAAATTTATTTGCCAATTGGAACAAACACGGATTCGCATAATAATCTCATTTCTTTTAATGATTAGGCACTATATACTCATTCTCCTCATTGGGATAAATGATATTGAAGCCTTAGTTTCCTAAGAAAAGCTTTCCTTTCCATTATTTTTTAGAGTTAAAGCTCATTTGTCAATTTGGACAAGCATGGACTCACATAATAGTCTCCATTCTTTTCATGATTGGGTACCATGAACTTATTCACGTCATTGGGATGAATGACATTGATGCTTTGGTTTCATGAGAAAAGCTTTTCTTTTGTTCATTTTTTAGTGTTAAAAGTCATTTGTCTATCGGGGCAAACATGGATTCACATAATAATCTTCTTACTTTTCATGATTAGGCACCATATTCTCCTAATTAGGTTCAATGACTTTGATGCTTTAGTTTCACAACAAAAGCTTTTCTTTACTTTATTTTTTAGAGTTAAAGTTCATTTGTCAATTGGGACAAACATAAATTCACATAATAATCTCTGTTCTTTTTATGTTTGGGTACCATAAACTCATTCTCCTCGTTAGGACAAATGAAATTGATGCTTTGGTTTAATAAGAAAAGCTTCACTTTCCATCATTTTTTAGAGTCAAAGTTTATATGTCTATTCGGACAAATAAAGATTCATACAGTAGTCACCTGTCTTTTCATGATTGGGCACCATAAACTCATTCTCCTTATTAGGGTGAATGACATTGATGCTTTGATTTAAAAAGAAAAGCTTCTTTTTCCATCAATTTTTAGAGATAAAGAGTATTTGTTAATTGAGACAAATACGGATTCACATATTAATCTCCTTTCTTTTCATGCTTAGGCACCATAAACTCTTTCTCTTCATTGGGATAAATGATATTGATGCTTTGGTTTCATAAGAAAAGCTTTTTTTTCCATCAATTTTTAGAGTTAAAGAGTATTAGTCAATTGAGACAAACACGGATTCACATATTAATCTCCTTTCTTTTCATGATTAGGCACCATAAACTCTTTCTCTTCATTGGGATAAATGACATTGATGATTTGGTTTCATAAGAAAAGCTTCTCGTTCCACCATTTTTTAGAATTAAAACTCATTTGTCAAGTAGAACGAACATGGATTCACATAACAATCTCTTTACTTTTCATGATAAGGCACCATAAACTTATTCTTCTGATTGGGATCAATGACTTTGATGCTTTGGTTTCATAAGAAAAGGTTTTTTTACATCATTTGTTAGAGTAAAAGTTTGTTTGTGAATTATGACAAACCTATATTGAAATAATAATCTCCCTTCTTTTCATGATTGGGCACCATAAACTCAATCTCCTCATTAGGATACATGACATTGAGGCTTTGGTTTCATAAGAAAAGCTTGTGTTTCCATTAATTTTTAAAGTTATAGTTCATTTGTCAATCGGGAAAAATATGTATTTAGATATTAATCTCTTTTCTTTTCATGATTGTGCGCCATAAACTCATTCTCCTCATTGGAATAAATGACATTAATGCTTTGCTTTAATTAGAAAAGCTTCTCTTTCTATCAGTTTTTAAAGTTAAAGTTCATTTACCGATTGGAACAAACGCGGATTCGCATAATAATTTTATTTCTATTAATGATTGGGCACAATAAACTCATTCTCCTCATTAGGATAAATGATGTTAAGGCTTTGTTTTAATAAGAACAGCTTCTCTTTCAATCAATTTTAGAGTTATAGTTCATTTATCAATTGGAAAAAACATAGATTCAGATATTAATCTCTTTTCTTTTCACGATTACGCACCATAAACTCATTTTCCTCAATAGAATAAATGATAATGATGCTTTACTTTAATTATAAAAGCTTCTCTTTCTATCATTTTTTAAAGTTGAAGTTCATTTGCCCATTGGAAAAACATAGATTCACTTAATAATCTCTATTCTTTTCATGATTGGGCACCATGAACTTATTCTCCTTATTAAGATAAATGACATTGATGCTTTGGTTTAATAAGAAAAGCTTCTCTTTCCATCATTTTTTGGAGTTAAAGTTTATATGTTAATTCGGACAAACACAGATTCACATAGTAATCTCCTTTCTTTTCATGATTGGGCACCATAAACTCATTTTCCTTATTAGGGTGAATGACATTGATGCATTGGTTTCATAACAAAAGTTTCTCTTTACGTCAATTTTTTTAAGTAAAAGTTCATTTATCAATTAGGACAAACATGGGTTCATATAAGAACCTCTTTTCTTTTCATGATTAGGCACCATAAACTCATTCTCTTCATTGGGATAAATGACATTGATACTTTAATTTAATAAGAAAAGCTTCTTTTTCCATCAATTTTTAGAGTTAAAGTTTATTTGTCAATTAAGACAAACATAGATTCACATGTTAATATCCTTTCTTTTCATGATTGGGCACCATAAACTATTTTTCTTCATTAGGATAAATGATATTGATGCTTTGGTTTCATAAAAAAAGCTTCTTGTTCCACCATTTTTTGGAATTAAAGCTCGTTTGTCAATTTAGGACAAATATGGATTCATAAGATAATCTCTTTAGTTTTCATGATTAGGAATCATCAACTTATTCTCCTCATTGGATGAATGACATTGATGCTTTTGTTTCATAAGAAAAGCTTTTTTTTCATCATTTTGTAGAGTTAAAGTTCATTTATCAATTGGGACAAACACGAATTCACATAGTAATCTCTTTTCTTCTCATGATTGCGCACCATAAACTTATTCTCCTTATTGGGATAAATGACATTGATGCTGTGCTTTAATTAGAGAAGCTTTTTCTTCCATCATTTTTTAGAGTTGAAGTTTATTTATCAATTGGGATAGACACGGATTCACATAGTAATCTTCTTTCTTTTAATGATTAGGCACTATAAACTCATTCTTCTCATTCAGATAAAAGACGTTGATACTTTGATTTCATAAGAAAAGCTTCCCTTTCAATCATTTTTTAGAGTTAGAGTTTATTTGTCAATTTGGACAAGCATGGATTCATATAGTAATCTCCTCTTTTTTCATGATTGGGCACCATTAACTCCTCATTGGGATAAATGACATTGACGTTTTGGTTTTATAATAAAAGCTTCTCTTTCCATCATTTTTTAGAGTTAAAGTTCATTTGTCGATTAGGACAAACACGGATTCACATAGCAATCTCCTTTCTTTTCATGATTGGCCACCATAAACTCAATCTCCCTATTGGGATGAACGACGTTGATGCTTTGGTTTCATAAGAAGAGCTTCTCTTTCGATCATTTTTTAGTTTTAAAGGTCACTTGCCCATTGGAACAAACATGGATTCACATAATAATCTCTTTATTTTTCATGATTGGGCACTATAAATGCATTCTTCTTATTGGGATCAATGACGTTGATGCTTTGGTTTCAAAAGAAAAGCTTCTCTTTACATTATTTTTTAGTGTTAAAGTTCATTTGTTAATTAGGACAAATGCAGATTCACATAATAATCTCCTTTCTTTTCATTATTGGGCACTATAAACTCATTCTCCTTATTAGGATAAATGACATTGATGCTTTAATTTAATAAGAAAAGTTTCTCAGTCTCTTATTTTTTAGATTTTAAGATCATTTGTCAATTAGGACAAACACAAATTCATAGAGTAATATCTTTTTCATGATTGGGCACTATAAACTTATTCTCGTCAATGGATTAAATCACATTAATCCTTTGGTTTCATAAAAAAAACACTTATCTTTCGATCATTTTTTAGTGTTAAAGTTTATTTGTCAATTGGGAAAACACGGATTCAGATAATAATCTCCTTTCTTTCAATGATTCGGCACCATAAACTCATTCACCCCATTGGGATAAAAGGCATTGATGCTTTGGTTTCATAAGAAAAGCTTCTCTTTTAATCATTTTTTAGTTTTAAAGGTCACTTGCCCATTGGAACGAACATGGATTCACATAATAATCTCCTTACTTTTCATGATTGGGCACCATAAATGTATTCTTCTTATTGGGATTAATGACGTTGATGCTTTGGTTTAAGAAAAAAGCTTCTCTTTACATTATTTTTTAGTGTTAAAGTTCATTTGTCAATTAGGACAAACGCAGATTCACATAATAATCTCCTTTATTTTCATTATTGGGCATTATAAACTCATTCTCCTTATTTGGGTAAATGACATTGATGCTCTAATTTAATAAGAAAAGTTTCTCTTTCTATCATTTTTTAGATCTTAAGATCATTTTTCAATTAGGAAAAACACAGATTCATAGAGTAAACTCTTTGCTTTTCATGATTGGGCGCTATAAACTCATCCTCGTCATGGATTAAATCACATTGATCCTTTGGTTCCATAAAAAAACACTTCTCTTTCCATCATTTTTTAGTGTTAAAGTTCATTTGTCAATTGGGAAAAACACGGATTCACATAATAGTCTCCTTTCTTTCAATGATTCAGTACCATAAACTCATTCGCCCTATTGGGATAAAAGGCATTGATGCTTTTGTTTCATAAGAAAAGCTTCCCTTTCGATTATTTTTTAGCATTAAAGGTCATTTTTTAATTAGGAAAAACATATATTCACATAATAATCTCCTTACTTTTACTAATTAGGTGCCATCAACTGATTCCCCTTATTGGGATCAATGACATTGATGCTTTGGTTATATAAGAAACGCTCCTCTTTACACCATTTTTTAGAGTTAAAGTTTATTTTTGAACTGGGAAAAACAAGAATTCACATAGTAATTTCCTTTCTTTTCATGATTGGGCATCATAACTCATTTTCCTTATTTGGATCAATGGCGTTAATGCTTTGGTTTCATAAGAAAAGCTTCTTTTTTTTATCATTTTTTTAGTGCTAAAGTTTATTTGTCAATTAGGACAAACATAGATTCACAAGATAATCTCTTTCTTTTCATGATTGGGCACCATAAACTCATTTTACTCATTGAGATAAATCACATTGATGCTTTGGTTTCATAAGAAATGCTTATCATTCCATCATTTTTTAGAGTTAAAGTTTATTTATCGATTGTAACAAACAAAAATTCACATTATAATCTTCTTTCTTATCATGGTTAGGCACCATATACTCATTCTCTGTATAGGGATAAATGACATTGATGCTTTGGTTTTATTTCAAAAGCTTTTGCTCCCACCATTTGTTAGTATCAATGTTCTTCTGCCAATTTGGACAAATACGGATGCACATGGTAATCCCCTTTTCTTTTCATGATTGGGCACCATAAACTCATTCTCCTTATTAGGATGAATGAATTGATGCTTTGGTTTCATAAGAAAAGCTTCTCTTGCCCATTTTTTATAGTTAAAGTTCATTTGTTAATTCGGACAAACACGGATTTATATAGTAATCTCCTTTCTTTTAATGATTTGGCACCGTAAACTCATTTTCTTTATTGGGTTAAATGACACTGATGCTTTGGTTTCATAAAATAGTTTCTCTTTCCATTATTTTTTGAAGTTAAAGTTAATTTATCAATTGGGACAAACATGGATTCACATAACAATCACTATTCTTTCCATGATTGGGCACCATAAACTCATTCCCCTTATGGGGATGAATCGCATTGAAGCTTTGGTTTCATAAGGAAAGTTTCTCTTTCCATCATTTTTTTAAAGTTAAAGTTTATTTGTCAATTTGGACAAACACGGATTCACATAATAACCTTATTTCCTTTCATTATTAGGCACCATAAACTCATTCTCCTCATTAGGATCAATGACATTGACGCTTTTGTTTTATAAGAAAAGCTTCTCTTTCCATCTTTTTTTAGAGTTAAAGTTCATTTGTCATTAGGGCAAACACAGATTCACATAGTAATCTCTTTTTTCTTCATGATGGGGCACTATAAACTTATTCTCCTGATTAGGATGAATGACATTGATGCTTTGGTTTCATAAGAAAAGCTTCTCTTTTGATCATTTTTTAGTGTTAAAGGTCATTTGCCAATTGGGATAAATACGGATTCACATAATAATCTCCTATACTTTTCATGATTAGGCACCATAATCTCATTCTCTAGATTGCAATGAATGACATTGATGCTTTAGTTTCATAAACAAAGCTTCTTCCTTTTATAGTTAAAGTTTATTTGTTAATTGAAAAAAAGATGGATTCACATAAGAATCTCCATTCTTTTCATGATTGAGCACAATAAACTCATTCTCCTTATTGGGATAAATGACATTGGTGTTTTGGTTTAATAAGAAAAGCTTCTCTTTCTACCCTTTTTTAGTGTTAAAGTTTATTTATCAAATTGGGCAACCACGGCTTCACAGAGTAATCTGCTTTCTTTTCATGATTGGGCGTTATAAACACATTCTTTCATTAGGTTAAATGACATTGATACTTTGGTTTCATAAGAAAAGCTTCTTTTTCCATCATTTTTTAGTTTAAAAATTCATTTGACAATTACAACAAACACAGATTCACATAATAATCTTCTTTCTTTTCAAGATTGAGCACCATATACTTATTTCTCATGTTGGGAAAAATGACATTAATGCTTGGATTCATTTACAAAGCTTTTGTTCCCATTGTTTTTTAGAATCAAAGTTTATCTACCAATTAGGACAAATGTAGATTCACATGGTAATCTCCCTTCTTTTCATGATTGCGCACCATAAACTCATTCTTTTCATTAGGATGAATGACATTGATGCTTTGGTTTCATAAGAAAAACTTCTCTTTCCATCCTTTTTCAGAGTTAAAGTTCATTTGTTAATTTGGACAAACATAGATTCACATAGTAATCTCTTTCCTTTTCAAGATTGGGCACTATAAACTCATTCTTCGTATTAGGTTAAATTACATTAATGCTATGGTTTCATAAAAAAGCTTTTCTTTCTATTATTTTTTGGTGTTAAAATTCATTTGTTAATTAGGGAAAACACAGATTCGCATAGCAATCTCTTTTTTTTTCATGATTGGGCACCATAAACTTATTCTCCTTATTGGGATAAATGACATCAATGCTTTGGTTTCATAAGAAAAGCTTCTCTTTTCATCATATTTTAGTGTTGGTGTTCTTTTGTTAATTGGGGCAAATATGGATTACAAAATAATATCTATTTTTTTATGATTGGGCACCATAAACTCAATGGATTCACATAATAATCTCTATTCTTTTTATGACTAGGCACTATAAACTCATTCTCCTTCTTGGGGTGAATGACATTGATGTTTTGATTTCATAAGAAAAGCTTCTCTTTTGATCATTTTTTAGTGTTAAAGGCCATTCATTTATTGGAACAAACACAGATTGACATCATAACCTACTTTCTTTTTGTGATTGGGCACCATAAACTCATTCCCTACATTGGGATAAATGACATTGATGCATTGGTTTCACCTAAAAAGCTTTGGCTTCCACCATTTTTAGAATCAAAGTTCGTCTACCAATTACGACAAACACAAATTAATATGCTAATCTCTTTTCTTTTCATGATTGGGCACCATAAACTCATTCTCCTTATTGGGATAAATGACATTGATGCTTTTGTTTCATAAGAAAAGTTTTTTTTCCATTAATTTTTTATGTTAAAATTCATTTGTTAATAGGGGCAAACACGAATTCCCATAGTAATATCCTTCTTTTTCATGATTAGGCACCATAAACTTATTCTCTTTATGGGGATAAATAACATTGACACTTTAGTTCCATAAGAAAAGCTTTTCTTTCCATCATTTTTTAGTGTTAAAGTTTATTTATCAATTGGGGCAAATAAGGATTCAAATAATAATCTCTATTCTTTTCATTATTAAGCACCATAAACCCATTCTCCTTGTTAGGATGAATGATATTAATGCTTTTGTTTCATAACAAAAGCTTCTCTTTTGATCATTTTTTAGTGTTAAGGGTCATTTGTCAATTGGGATAAACATGGATTCACTTTATAATCTCCTTAGTTTTCTTGATTATGCACCATAAACTCATTCTCCTTATTGGGATAAATAACATTGAGGCTTTGGTTTCATAAGAAAAGTTTCTCTCTCCATTATTTTTTAAAGTTAAAGTTTATTTATCAATCAGGGTAAACACAGATTCATATAATAATTTCCTTTCTTTTCATGATTGGGCACCATAAACTCATTCTCTTCATTGAGATGTATGACATTGATGCTTTGGTTTTATAAGAAAAGCCTCTCTTTCCATCACTTTCTTAGAGTTAAAGCTCATTTGTGAATTAGGACTAACATAAATTCCTATAATAATCTCTTTCTTTTCCATGATTAGGTACCATAAACTCATTCTCCTCATTGGGATGAATGACATTGATGCTTTGGTTTCGTAAGAAAAGCTTTTCTATCCATCATTTTTTAGAGTTAAAGTTCATTTGTCCATTAGGACAACATGGATTCCCATAATAATCTCTTTCCCTTTCAAGATTGATCACCAAAAACTCATTCTCCTCATTGGGAAGAATGACATTAATCTTTGGTTTCGTAAGAAAAGCTTATCTTTTGATCACTTTTTAAAGTTAAAGGTCATTTGTCAATTAGGGCAAACACTGATTCACATAATAATCTCCTTACTTTTCCTGATTGGGCACCATAAATGCATTCCCCACATTGGGATCAATGGCATTGATGCTTTGGTTTCTTAAAAAAAGCTTTTCTTTCCATCCATTTTTGGTGTTAAAGTTCATTTTCCAATTGCGACAAACGCAAATTCACATAATAATCTCTTTACTTTTCTTGATTGGGCACCAAAAACTCACCCCCTCATTGGGATCAATGACATTGATGTTTGGTTTCATATAAAAGCTTCTCTTTCCATCATTTTTTAGTGTTAAAGTTTATTTGTCAATTTGGACAAATACGGATTCACATGATAATCTCTTTTTTTTTTCATGATTGGGTGCCATAAACTGCTCATAAGGATCATTGTCATTGATGCTTTTTTTTGTAAGATAAGCTTTTCTTTCCATCCTTTTTTTACAGTTCAAGTTCATTTGTCAATTACATGAATTCACATAATAATCTCTTTTCTCTTTATGATTAGGCACTATAAACTCATTCCGCTCGTTAGGATAAATGACATTGATGCTTTGGTTTCATAAGAAAAGCTTCTCTTTTGATCATTTTTAGCGTTAAAAATCATTTGTTAATTAGGAGAAAGATGGATTCACATAATAATCTCTGTTCTTTTAATGATTGGGCACAATAAACTTATTCTCCCTATTAGGATAAATGACATTGATGCTTTGCTTTACTATGAAAAGCTTCTTTTTCCATCATTTTTTGGTGTTAAATTTCATTTTTCAATTCAAACAAACACAGATTCATATAGTAATCTCCTTTCTTTTCATGATTAGGCACTATCAACTCATTCTTTTCGTTGGGTTAAATGACATTGATACTTTGTTTTCATATAAAAAGCTTCTATTTCCACCCTTTTTTAGGGTAAAAGTTCTTTTATCAATTGGGACAAACATGGATTCACATAATAATCTCTTTTCTTTTCAAGATTGGGCACCATAAACTTATTCTCTTTATTAGGATAAATAACATTGATGCTTCAATTTCATAAGAAAAACTTCTCTTTCCATCATTTTTTTAGAGTTAAAGTTTATTTGTCAATTAGGACAAACTCGGATTCACATATTAATCTCCTTTCTTTTCATGATTGGGCACTATATACTCATTTCTTGCATTGGGATAAATGACATTGATGTTTTGGTTTCACTTAAAAAGCTTTTATTCCCGCTGTTTTTTAGAATCAAAGTTCGTCTGCCAATTTGGACAAATATAGATTCACATGGTAATCTCTTTTCTTTTCATGATTGCGTGCCATAAACTCATTCTCCTCATTGGGGTAAATGACATTGATGCTTGGTTTCATAAGAAAAGCTTCACTTTCCATCTTTTTTTAGAGTTAAAGTTCATTTGGTAATTTGGACCAACACAGATTGATACAGTAATCTCCTTCTGTTTCATGATTGGGCTCCATAAATCGATTCTCTTCTTTGGGTTAAATAACATAATGCTTTGGTTTCATAAAAAAAGCTTCTCTTTCCATCATTTTTTAGTGTTAGAGTTCATTTATCAATTGGGGCAAACATGTATTCACATAACAATATCAATTTTTTTCATGATTGGGCACCATAAACTTATTCTTCTCATTGGGATAAATGACATTGATGCTTTGGTTTCATAAGAAAAGCTTCTTTTTCCATCATTTTTTAGAGTTAAAGTTCATTTGTGAATTAGGGTAAACACGGATTCATATAACAATCCCCTTTCTTTTCATGATTGGGCACTATAAACTTACTCTTCTCATTGGGATAATGACATTGATGCTTTACTTTCATAAGAAAAGCTTCTTTTTCTGTTATTTTTTAGCATTAAAAATCATTTGCCAATTGGGACAAACGCAGATTCATAAAATAATCTCCTTAGTTTTCATGATTAGGCACCACACTTATTCTCTATATTGGGATGAATGGCATTGATGCTTTGGTTTCATAAGAAAAGCTTATTTTTACATCATTTTTTGGAGTTAAAATTCATTTTTCAATTGGGAGAATGATGGATTCATATAATAATCACTATTCTTTTAATGATTGGGCATAATAAACTTATTTTCCCCATTAGTATAAATGACATTGATGCTTTGGTTTAATAAGAAAAGCTTCTCTTTCCATCATTTTTTGGTGTTAAATTTTATTTTTCAGTTCGGATAAACATGGATTCACGTAGTAATCTCATTTCTTTTCATGATTAGGCACTATTAACACAGTCTCTTCGTTGGGTTAAATGACATTGATACTTTGTTTTCATATGAAAAGCTTCTCTTTCCATCATTTTTTAGTGTAAAAGTTCATTTGTCAATTGAGACAAAAACAGATTCACATAATAGTCTCCTTTTTTTTCAAGATTAGGCACCATAACTCATTTCCCTCATTGGGATAAATAATATTGATGCTTCAGTTTCATAAGAAAAACTTCTTTTTCCATCATTTTTTAGAGTTAAAGTTCATTTGCATTTGGAACAAACTCAGATTCACATAACAATCTCCTTTCTTTTCATGATTGGGCACCGTATAATAATTCCCTGCATTGGGATAAATGACATTGATGCTTTGGTTTTATTTAAAATGCTTTTGTTCCCACCATTTTTTAGAATTAAAGTTCGTCTTCCAATTTGGACAAACACAAATTCATATGGTAATCTCCTTTCTTTTCATAATTGCGTGCCATAAACTCATTCTTCTCTTTGGGATAAATGACATTTATGCTTTGGTTTCATAAGAAAAGCTTCACTTTCCATCTTTTTTTAGAGTTAAAGTTCATTTGTCAATTTGGACAAACGTAGATACATATAGTAATCTCGTTCCTTTTCAT
>JBBYHO010506031.1:10939-21425 GCA_038382025.1 Adansonia gregorii | reverse complement strand
AAAAAAAATTATATAATCATATCAAAAATTACTTTTACGAATAAAATTTAACCATACCTGTAAAAAAGTTGTAACGCAATTATTTAACTTTCAATAACACCGTAACTTGATTATATTCTTCTCAATTTCTTTTTTTTACAATTAAAAAAAAGAGAATTTTTTTTTTATAATCGAAAGGAAGGAAAGAGCCTCTTTTATAGAGGGCTCTCTTTGACCCTCAATTATATAAAGGTCACGGGTAAAATACCCGTGTGCCCGTGACCTTGAGGAATATAACTTCTGTCATATCCCTTTGTATTTTGCATTATAAGGGTCACGAGTGACCGTTATAATTCAAAAAAAAAAACCAAAAACCAAAAGATGACAAAAAAAATAATTGAAAAAAAATTATAAATGGGAAATCGCCATGTGATATGGCGATTTCCCACCATAGATGGCGATTTCTCAACTTATGTGATCGCCTCCGGCGATCGAATTTTATGAAATTTTACAATTTGAGTGAAATTAATTGAAAAATAGCCATTTCATTTGATGATTTCTCAAAATGAGTTGAAAAATCACCATCTGATTTGACAATTTCTCAATACCATTTTAAATTAAAAAACTAACCTATTTCGATAAATAATCTGATTTTGACCTATTTTAATAAATAAAAAAATATATATTATTTCTATAAAAAAGCCGGATTATGCTCAAGATCCTAGAGAGGAGCAAAAAAGGATGATCTCTCTCTCTCTTATGGCTATAATTATTTAAAAAAAAAGGAAAAAAATTTTAAATTGTAATTTAAAAAAATTTAAATTTTTTTTTTGCTAGAATTGATTTTTTTCCCTATGAGTTCAAATTGTTTAAAAAATATTAAAATATTTAAAAATTATTTAATATTAATATTAATATATTTTATAATTATATTTAAATAAAAATTATATTTTTAATTTACTAAACAATTATATGAGTCAATAAAAAAACAAAACCAAGGCATTAATTTTTTACTGAAATCTTATTAATTTGATAAAAAAATAAGGTTACGTCAGTACAATATTCTTTGGGAAAAAAAAAAAAAAACAAAAAGTTCGATTGACGATAATAAAACAGTACGGACCAAAATGACACCTTTCAAGAGTTTGAAAACTAATTTTATCATTATATATATATATATATAGGTGAAATTGAAGTTTCTTGGCTTCTGTGCAAATGCAAACGTGACATGTTCTCTCTCTCGAAGATATTTTATATTTTTTCAACTAAATGTATCCAAACCAGTGAGATCATAATAATCAGTTACCCTGTATATAGTAGAATTGCCACCAGAAGAACATGAAGATGGGGATGAGGGAAAGGAGAAACGGGAGATAGAAAAGCAGCAAGTAGTACTTGCGGCAGTGGAGCTAGAGGCGAGAATAAGGAGATTAAAGCTGAAAAGGGGATTAGGATTGCGCGGGTGAGGATCAAGAGTTAGAAATGAAGAAAAAGATGAGGAAAGAAGAGGAAGGTTTAGGGATGGTATTGTGTGAATATAATAGGGAGCATAAGCAACAGAATCCAGAAGATGACAAGATGAAAGTAGTTTTAAGGGGAAAACCTTTATAAAAAAAATAGGAAGATATTGAGCAGGAGGAGAGAATAAACCAGGAAGAAAGGAAAGGAAAAGAAGTTTAAGTGAAGAAAAACTATGGAATGTACCAATAAGGATAATAGGAATGAATTGATTTTCGTTTTTGGTAACCTTTTCTAAGAATACAAATAATTCTATCTGGGAATATTGAAGAAAAAATATATTTTCATGCTCTCCGGTAGGCTTGACAAAGCATAAAAGATGTATTTTATTATATCTTATGAAAAATACCAATTAATTAATTTTAAGAAAAAGTATTTCATTATTAAGGATGATCGATAAAGTCCTCCCAATAGCATGGCAAAAGTCTATAGATTATTTTACCTCGTCGAAAATATTGCTTCATTTATTAGTCAAAACACAAAGTCAATTTTTTTTGGAATGCTTCTACGCTCATCGAACATTGATGCAATCATGTGGGTTTAATAAACAAGTACGGAGGCCACAAGAAAATGTAAATAAGGTCCTGATATTTTATAAACAAAACATTTTATTTTATATTTGATGATGATCACGTAAGGATTTCGCATTGGAGAATTACCTGATTTCCCAGGCAGCCTGGCAAGGTGTAAAGAATTATTCTTTCACATTAACATTTACGTGACTGTCGTGAGATTAGAATGTTGAGCTTATTGTAAAAATGATTCCGAGCATGTTCCTTGATAACCCACCGGAGCATGTTCGAAATTGTTTTGCAATAATCTCATCACTCTTAAAATAAAAACGGGACAACAATTGAATATTTGTTTCCTTTTCGAAGAGCAGTACCCAAACATCCATGAGAATATCTGGATACTTTAAATGGAACTTAGTTGGGTAGTAAAGAGTTTTGGCATAGAGGTGACGTTTTGAAAAGCTAAGAGTTCAGTTTTGCTAAGTAAGGTTTGTGGGATTCCGTCGAGGGATTTAGTTTTCTGAAAATTTTGATTTTTTTTTTCCTCTAAAACGGTCATAAAAGGGGTGAACAGTTTCTTGATTTTGGGTGTAAAGTTAACATTTTCGAGGGCAAAAGGTTCGGTTTTGCTAAGTAGGCCTAGTAGGTTTGGTCAAGGGGCTTGAGTTACCTAAATGAGTTTGATTTTTTTTTTTTTTTGTTAAAAATAGGCTAATAGACATAGCCAAGACAAAAACAAGGGCTGAAAATCAGTATTTTCAATTTTGGACATCTAGCACAACATCTAGGGAGTGAAAAGCTTGGTTTAGCTAAAGATTGCTTGAGGGGTTTGACTACGGATAAAAGAGCACCAAAATAAGTTTTATTTTTAATAAAAAAAATGGACCAATAGGTACTACAAAAATGAAAATAAGGATTGGAAAATCAGTTTTGACCTTTTGCACAGAACAAAATATTTAAAGGGTTAAAGGCTTGGTTTAATTAAAGGTTGTTTAGGGGACTTACCAAAGGTTAAAAGGCACCAAAATCAAGTTTTTTCCCTTTTTTTTTTTTTTTTCAAAATAGACCAATAGGTACCACTAAAATGAAACTAACAGCTGGAATATCAATTTTGACTTTGGACACAAAAGAGAAGCATTTTTGCCTATACTCCTAGTCTTGCCTTTCCTTTTTTGTTTTTATTTTTGTTTATTTTCTCTCTCTTGGTACCATGTCCTAGCCTTATCCTCCTCTTCTACAGGCCAAGTCCCCAATTCTTTAGGCCCAACTTGGCACCCTATTGGCCAAGCTTTGCACCATCCTTTCATTATTACAAATTTTTCATTTTCGTCCTCAACCTATTTTCGGACATTTTGGCTTATTCTAAATTTCCTTTCCCATATTTTCCTTATTTGTAGTCTTTTCCTTTTCCTCACTTTCCTTGCTTTAAGATTTATTTATTTTTCGTTGTTATCCTTGCCCATATCCAATTTTAACCCCCTTTTTAGTTTTGCATAATTTTCTCATATCAACTTTTAAATTACCTCCATTTGGCTTCCATCATCATTTTCCCCTAGTTGGCCTTCAATTTAATTTGTCCAATTTGCTCTTTTTCCCTCATTTTCCTTCTAACTAGCTTTTAATTCTAACCAAGGCTATCCCAATTTTCTGAACTGGCTCTTTATTAGTATCCTAATTGGTCAATTTGATATTTTCTTTTCTTAATTTTACCAATTGACCTTCTAACTTCATTTCCCCCAATTTCTTACTATCTCCAATTTGGACCCTTTTTCTTCAACAACTTAATTTTACTCATTTTGAATCCCCTCTTTCAATTTGATCTGAAGTATCGATTCTCATATCGATACTTGCTTTTATATTTTTAAAAATTTTCACTGTTAAAAAGTTGAGTATCAATCTTAATATCAATCTACCTAGAAATTTTTATTTTTTCCTCGAGGTATCAATCTGGGGTTTGATACTCGTAGCATATTTTTCAAAAAAATGTGTCATTTCAATTTTCTAATCACTTCAACTTATTTAGTTCGGTCCCTTGATAACGTCTTTCACTCTCGGAGGTACGCAAAATGAATACCTTTAACAATTAAGGATCTTGTAGGAGTTGATTTGGGTGAACATATAAAAGTAAATGTATACACTTACAATTATGAACTTCTATATATTAGTAGGACCTTTTATCTTTTTTTTTTATATGGTTTCAAAATGAAAGCCTTAAAAATTTAGTTCTCAATTTGATATCTAAGAGAGTCCCATCTGCTCTATTTTAAATGTGACTAAACAGAAAAGGTGATTTTGAACTTTGGTCCCACTTATGGGTTGCTTTTAAATGATATTTCAAACATTTAATTAACAACAATGGACCCTACATTTTCTCATTTATTGATTTAGGTTACATACAACTTCCATGAATAGATTGTCGGTGTGCCCTTTTGAATTTTGTTTCTTATACATTCATGGAATGCACAGTATGAATGAGAAATTGAAAGTCAGTGTTTGTTGTAACCATAATCCAATCATAATAAATTTGCATTTGTCAGTTAGGATTGTCACTTCCAAGACACAGAAAAAAGTTGAAATTGAAATTGAAATAACATTTAATTATTTGGTTCAACTAGACCGATTAATTTTAGCATTTAATCCTCTTCTAAAGTCACTTTTGATCAAATAAAATCACTGTTGATTAAATAGCATTTAATCTTTTCAAGATTTGAGATTTAGTTCCCAAAGTTTCTAAATTTAGTAGTGTGACCTATTTGCAACGGTTCCTCCAAACTCTTTCGAGAAATCGTTGCTTTGATTGCGTAAAAATATCTGGAATTAGTTAGCTAACTATTGTTGTAGTTGTTAATTAATTTAATCGAATTATGAATTTGGTTGTGTACTTTGATATTATTGTGATGTTATCAAGAAAAATATTATTATTTATTAGTTTCAAATAATTATTTTTTATTAAAAAAATTGATTGATATATAATCAACGCATGCAGACATGAAAAGTACAAATAAATTATCAAGTTATTATTATAATTTGTATTATTGTATAAAACGATACCAACTTGAAAGATTTTCCTATCGAAAAAAAATAATGAAGGATTATTTATATGAAACACAAGAAGCAACTTTCATTGCCGGCTACAACATTTGGTCGTAGAACTAAATGCTGTTTATGGACCGGTTAGATTTGGATAGTAAAATATTGCTTAATTAAGATTTAATTTGATTAATCAAATTAAAAAAATTTAATTTTATTATTTAAAAGTTATTTTATATTAAATAGTTATATATTTATATAATTAAATTTAAATAAAAATATTTTTATTAATTAAAAATAATTATCATTACTAAACATGATCAATTTATATTTATAAAATTTCTATTCATATCCGATCTAATTTAAAAAATTAATTTATCAAATTAAAAAAATTTAAATTTTTAATAAATATTTTGATAAATTTTTAAAATTTAATTCAAATTTAATTTAATTAAATTAACAAAATTAATCGAGCTTTTACCGAAAGCTTGAGCTTTGACAGTTCTACAATCATTCAATATATAGCTGACGGCTTTAGGATAAAGCCGCTGGTAGCCTACCGTAACCTACCAATAATAATAATTAATAAGAGTGGGGGTCCAACACTTTGAAACTTTTATATAAAATGTCACGCTTCCGTTAAGTTTACTTTAAGCACCAATTAGTGTTTGAATTAACGTTTTATTTTAGTTTTATTATCATTATAAAAAATTAAAATTAAATTATTATAATAAATTTTATAAAAAATCTTAACTTGAAAATAGTTTTTAAAGTAAAGTATAAATAATATAAATACGATAAAATTATATGTATCTAATTCATTATATTTACATTACATGTGAAAAATTAAATTGCATATTAAAATTTAATTCATTTAAGTTATATTAATATCCACCATTTAAATTTATTTTAAAAAAATAAAAATAATAAAATATAAACCTAACAACTATCATATAACTATTCGAAACTTTTAACATCATTTAATATAGTTTTTTTTATTGTTTAATCATCATTACGTTTTATCTTTTGATTCAACACCTAAAGTCAAAAAAAATTTACTTACATCCACTCATCTTATATTATTATTTTATATTTTAATTATTATCGATATTTTATCAATATAATAAAATAATATAAAATGAAATTAATATACCTTTATTTTTCAAAAAAAAATCATTATATGACACTGATCAAAAATTAAAAATAATTTAAATAGTGTTATACATGAACATGACATCAAAATAATTAAAATATTACATAACATAAAAGATAACATGAGCATGAAAAATATTATATGAATGTATAGAAATTTATATAAAATGAACTTCTCACAAAATTTAAAGTTACTTGACAATTTTGGATACGACACAAGTATAACTTAAAAATACTAAAAATATAATAAAATACGAAAACATAATACTAACATGACATAAATATATGAATATATCAAAATTTATATAATATGAATCATTAATGACAAAATTTATGTCTTAATAGCTTAAATATGATTATAATATAAAAAGAACACAAACTAGATGAATCTTTTATTCTTTTTTTTCTCCTTTTATATATTTCCTTCTCTTTATTACAATTACAAACCCTCGATTAATTGACCTTTGCCATAATCCTCCATAACTAATTGATTAACCGAGGGAATAATTTTAATTGTATAAGAAGTGGGATACAATGCATGCTAAGAGAAGTTCTTCTCTTTTGATTCCATTTCCTAGAACACATATATTTATTAAAAATCATAGTTTTAAAAAATAATGAATGATTTTTAATCTATATTATACATATTTTTCAATGATATAAAATTTAAATCATTATTCGAATTTTATTAAAAGATCTTTAATTTAAAATTAGTCTACTTGACATTAATAAAATAAATTATTAAAGATCTTTTTATCGAATTTTTTATCGAGTTTATTCAAAAACATTAATTGAACTTGTTTATGAGTATAAATAAACTTTCATGGATCACAAATACTATCTCCCAATGGCCTTTCGCCCCTGAAAGGAGTTATTGATGTTTAAACTCTGTTAGTTTATTAAACGACCTCTGAAATTGTGTTCGTGTCATTCATTTAGCTTCACAAATGAGTGTAAACAAGTTTAATTTGAAAACACATTTAATTATATGAACACATACATGGCATACATTTGATGTTGTAAACGAATCTGGATTTAGTTTGCTAAGTATGGTCGCACTGGCTAATTAATTTGTTCGGAATTTTCAGTTTTTTTTTATTTTAGAAATTTGTGGATTTGTTTTTGTATTTTTCTAGAAAAATATCCTTATTTATTAGTTTCTAACAATTATTTTTTTACTATCGGTAAAAAAGCCAAAATTTTTTATTAGGAGTAATCTTGACGCTTTGATTGTAATTTGCAGGTTCAATTTTGGATGCCAGGTGACTTGATGCATTTTTTAAGAATTAAAAACTGTATTTATTTGATTTTAGAAATTGAAGAATTTTTTTATTTGATAAAATTTTGTTTGGGGTTTTGTATTTTTTAATTTAGTTAATTATTTCTTAATCTTTATGCTTTAGTTTAAAAACAATATACTTTAATTTAAAAGATAATGCTTTTATTTTCAAATAAATTTAGTATTTTTTTTATATGTCTGAAATACTAAAAAAAATATTGTTTGAACTTAAATTTGTTAATAATGTTATTAATATTTTACACAGTACATCAAGTTTGATATATGTTAAAATTATAATATCTTTTTTATATTATTTTGAATTATTGTTTTATTAAATTAAAAATTAAAAGTGAAATAAGTAAAATAATATATTGGAAATGATTATTGTATAGTGAAATCAAATGTTATAAATTAACATTACCTTTTATTTTTTTGGTTGATTGTTGTAAATATAATAATGATAGTATCGAAAATTATTTGATATTCATATTTAATGTGTTTCAAATTTATTTTAGTTTGTAATTTAATTTAAAGATTTAATATCAATTAATTTTATCTAGTATTAAAATATAGTTCAACATAGATGCTTTTTTTATCCCAAGCTAAACTTAAAAGAGACGAAAATTGTTGGACCCTCGAACAAAAATAATAACGAAATAATGTGATTAGACCTACAAGATCTAGACAATTTAATTAGCCAATAACATTAAAAATATAAAATTTAAGACAAGTAATTACTTTTATGCATAAATAAAGAACATCAATTTTTTGTAGAAAACTCTTCGAAATAAGAGAAAAATCACGGGACAAAATTCGAATAGAATCCACTATAAAAATAGATAAATTACAAACAATATTTTAAACTTTTGATTAAAGCTTAAAATTTACAATAATTGATATAATATAATAAAGTTACCTCTTTAAAAATATAGCTCAAATCTCTCTTAGATTAAACAAAGTATTATAATTCTCAACAACTAACAATACCCTAATAACTATCCTAAAAACCCAATTATTGAATATCCTATTTTTTTTCCTTTGCCATATGAAAAGAATACTAACTTTACACTTCCTCTCTCTTTTCTTTCTTTCTTGCCTTAAATAATTGCATCCAATGCCCTCTTTCTTTCTCTCCGTTGATGCCTTAAATAATTGCATCCAATACCCTCTTTATATAGCCAATGCCATACTCGATGGCAAGTGTGAAAGAAATTATATTTCTTTCTTTCTTGGCTATGCAAAATTGCAGAGCTTTACATTTAAAGCTTTGAAATTGAATGGCTTCACTTACCAATTACAATTTCAACAATCTGAATGCTTTAATCAAGCCCACTGAGATTTGACGTACAAAGTTAATAACTCTTAATGCATCGCACCTATAAGATCCCATTTAGGAAAAAGGAAAACGAAAGAAAATCTGACCATATCAGAAAAAAATAGCAATCAAATGTTACAATATCAATTTATTTATTTATATATATTTATATTTATATTTATATTTATTTAATTCAATCATTATATTTTATATTTTATTTATATAAATTATGTTGATCAAAATTAAAATAAATTCTTTTATATATATATAAGAATAATAATTTTGAAATTATTCTATTTGTCCGTAATATTGTTTTAATTAGACTTTTAACGGTCAATTTTTTAATTTTGATTTCATTTTAGTGATTAAAATATAAAAAATTATTTTCAAAAATATAGAATGAAGATATTTTCTACATGTATTTCATAAAAAGAATGATTTAACAAAATATTGAAAAAAAAATTAAAATTAAAATTAAAAAAATTTAACTGAAAAAATCCAAATATTATTTATAGTAAAAAAGAGCACCGTAATTAGATCTATTCATGATCAGATAATTTATCAATTTGATAAATTTAATCTGTATTGAATCAGATTTGATCAAAAATTCTTATAATTTAGGTTGATTCAATTCTTTCTAAATTATTATTTAAATAATATAAAATTATTTCATATTGGGATTATATAATCAAGGAAAAAATTTTTGCAGACGACCTATTCCGGTCACGAGAACGAAAGGAATTATATATATATATATATATGTATATATGGCAAGAGACAAGACACCAATTCTTTCATAGCATGACTATTGACTCATTTCCAAGACGTTTCTATACTGAATTTGAAGCCTGCTTTTCAGAGTTTTATCTTCCCTAAGGTTCAACTTCAATCCTTAAAACATGGCTGCATGCAGTACTTCATTCATTTTCTTTTTCTTTTTCTTATTTTCTTCTCAGGAGCAAGCAAACATGCAACAAAATTAAAATTTTTTCTGGTTTTGATAAGGTTAACATAAATATTTATTATTGCAGGAGAAGGATATATAGCAGTGAATATATAGTTGTTGTAAACTGAAATTTCCATTATCAGAGTTGAAAATATATAAGCTATGACGGTGGCCGTGATCGGAGGTGGGATTAGAGGGCTGGTTTCGGCCTATGTTCTTGCCGAAGCTGGAGTTAACGTCTCGGTTTACGAGAAAGATGAACAATTAGGCGGCCATGCCTTGACCGTGAGCTTTGATGAAATTGATTTGGACCTTGGTTTCCTGTTTCTAAGTCCTGTAAGTTTGCTCCTCTTTTGTTTCCTTCACCCTTAATTTCTTCAATGTTTCGTCATCGTTTTTCTCACAATTCAGCCATCTAAGTCATTTGATTTTTTTACTTTTCTTAAAATACTTAAATTTAACATTTACATATAACATATATTTAAATATAAATATATTTTTAAATATACAAAAAAATATAAAAAAATAAAATATATTTATATTTGACACTCATCAAATTATCTGTACAAAATACAAAATCAATTAAATATTTTTTTGCAGGAAAAAAAGTAAAAGAAATCCAAAACAAAGATCGATGTTGAATTGAATTTTACCTTGTAGACAAAAAACCATGCATAGAAGGAAGTGGATTTTTAGCTAGTGAATGCTATCTATGTTTTTTTTTTCAAAAAGAAAAATCTCACCGTGGTCATATT
>JBBYHO010506031.1:0-10839 GCA_038382025.1 Adansonia gregorii | reverse complement strand
AAGGAAGTGGATTTTTAGCTAGTGAATGCTATCTATGTTTTTTTTTTCAAAAAGAAAAATCTCACCGTGGTCATATTATGAGTTTTTAAATTATTGATTGATATATAATCAACACAAATGAATACAAATAAATTATTACATATTATGATTGTCCTTTACACAATTTGAATTGTATAAAATTATACCAGCAAATAATGAAAGATTCTCCTAAAAAACAAACAAGAAAAGATTATTTTTATGAAATACAAGAAACAGGCAAGTTCCGATACATGCAAGAACATTTTGGTAGCAAGAAATAACTGTTTATGGATTAAGTCAGATTAAATGAGAATGGTAAAAAGCTTTTAGACTTAAAAATAATTTAAAAATATTTATATATTAATATTTATATATTTTATAATTAAAATTAGATAAAAATTATTTTTATTGATTAAATAATAATTTTAGACAAAATCAATTTGGATCCACAAAATGTTATCTAAATTCATCTAATCCATCAACCCAAACAAATAGCCCACCTTTTAGATAAGTTTAACGAAGGCTAACTTCAATTTTTAGGTTAATCGCACAAGACAATGAAATCATATTGTAGTAGCCTTTGGGTTATTGCTTAATTTTATATTTGAAAACGTGAATTTGATTAGTTGAGATTCAATATAATGATATATTTTAAAAGGTATAAAAATATGAATTTTAAATTTAAAAATATCTTAAAATTTACTCTAAATAGCCATCCAATAAATTCATAAATTTAAAAAATAATAGTGAATGCTACATTTATATATATTTTACTATATAATTTATATTACTTTTGAAATTATATTTTCAAATATGTATTTTGTAAAAGAGATCATTCTATATTTAGGCCAATTGTTTTTGATATCTAGAGCTATGATCAAAGCCTGATTTCCCCCTCCTTTTATTTGAAGTGTTAAGTTATAGTATGTTATTTACAATCGAATTGTAACTACTAGTAAAGCAAGACAAAGTTTAATTAAATTGAAATAAAATTTTTAAAATTAATTTTTTTTTTCAAAAAAAAGTAATAATGACTAGTATTGATTTTCGTGTTTCTTGCTCTTTTATATTCAACTAAGGTGTGATAAATTTAAAAAAAAATTAAAAATTAAGTACTGAATTTTTTGTGTTAAATTTATTATATAATTACAGTTTAATATATAACTAAAAATTAAGCATTGAATATAGTTATATTATTTAATAACGTGAATGTTAAATATTAAAAATTATTAATTTTAAATTATTAATTTTAATAATATTTTATACCATTGTGGATAGTCTTAGATAAAAATTAAATGTTAAATTGAAATATTTTATCTTTTGTAATTAAAAAAATAATTTGTTAAAATATAATATTTTAAAAATTAAAATTGACATAATCTTTTCTATGTTAAGTGATAAATAATTCTCTACCACTTATCATATTCAACATTTTTTTTTAAATTTTCAATTAAATATCATTTAATATGAGTTATTAAACATGCAACAACTTTCCTTTTTAATGCATTAAAAATTTTCAATTCATTATCAAACACACCATCATAGACCCAATTGCTAAGTTCCCTATGCCTTCTTTTTCTCATTGTTTTCCTTGATTTTTGTAAGGCATAAGGATATCTCTAATTTTTTTGATAAACAATAGTAAAATGGTAATTTATATATATTTAACGTATTTATATATTTTATTATATTATAATTATATTTAATTTTTTATTTATATTAATTTTGATATATTTATAATTTTAATTATATCATTTTTTATGCTTAATGTCTTTTATATTTATATTAATTTATTAATATATTCATATCATTTTAGTTTTTTTTAACTTTACATATATATCATATTTGTTTAGATTTACTTTGAAACATCGACTTGTCTTTATTAGGACTAGTAAATCTAAACTTAAATCTAGTGAACCTGTTCTTTGTAACGAGAAAATAATGCTCGGCTAACTGGACAGGCAACGTATCCAACATTGTTGGGATTGTTTGAAAGCCTTGGGGTTGATGTGGAGGTATCGGACGTGTCGATCTCTGTCAGCCATGATTATGAATGGGGCAACCAAGATGGGCTTTCAAGCTTGTTTGCAAACAAGAAGAACATGTTCAATCCCTATTTTTGGCAACTCCTTAGAGAAATTATGAAGTTCAAGGATGATGCCATTAGGTAAGCCTCTTCAAAATTTGCTCAACAAAACTGCCCTTTCTTGGACTTAATTTGACTTGTATTTGCAGTTATGTTGAAGTGCTTGAGAAAAATCAAGAGATTGATCGTAATGAAACCTTGGGTCAGTTTATAAAATCAAGGGGTTACTCTGAATCATTCCAGAACAATTATCTTGTGAGCTTGCTGAAGAATTTATTGTACATTTCATCCAAATTTTTGACCTTTTTTTGTAATCCCAATTATTGGAATCTATCAATTAAAATTTTCAAGTATTTTTAGGCTCCCATTTGTGGTTCAGTATGGTGCTGCTCCGCAGAAGAATTTATGAATTTTTCAGCCTTCTCAGCTCTTTCATTTTGTTGCAGTCACAATTTATTTCAGGTATTTACATTGAGTTATTTCCTTCCTGTCTGAAACCCATTGTTAAATTTTCATGCCAAAATGAAAGATTATTTGTTGATTTTGTTTTCACTTGAACTTTGGCAGCTTCTTGGGCACCCACAGTGGTTGACCATTGGACAGCATTCATATTTTGTGAAAAAGGTGCAGATTCTAACTTCATCTTATTTGTGGAAGAGATTGTTTTAAATGATAACTTAAGAATCTAGTATTCAATTCAATTTTGGTATCAAAAAAACAGGTCAGAGACATTCTGGAGAGTAAAGGTTGTCAATTGAAACTCAGTTGTCAAGTGCAGTCTATTTTGCCTGCTCATAATGGTGAGTACATAACTTTTGCAGTGTAGCATTTCTTGTTGATCAGTTTTACATCAGGAAGGTTTTTTACCCACAAATAGTTAGCCCAATTGGAAAGCAAAGGAACCCTTATCTTGTGAATCAGGATTTGATCATTGCGGTGAGTGCATTCTTAAGACTGTTCTCAGAGGGGATTAGATGCAGATAAAGTCGAGGAACTCCCTGACAAGATTAACAAAAAACAGATTGCATAAGTTTTGGAAGCTGAATTGGAAGTGAAAACCATCCATCATTAAATCTGTATCCCAGAATATAACCTTTTTTTTTTTTATTTGAACATAGTCTTGAAAACTATGGGCATTGTCATTTAGATGCAAGGCATTTTCCCTATTAGCAATTTCATGGCCCTCCAAGGATAATTGTGAAAATGGATTAGCAGGTAGCGTAATACTATGTGGAGATGGTTTCCAAGAAACATACAATGGATGCATAATGGCTGTTGATGCTCGCTCAGCTTTCAAATTATTAGGAAATCAAGCAACATTTGAAGAAATGAGAATCCTGGGTGCTTTCCAGTATTCTTCCAGGTACCACTATTTTCGTGTTCTGCCTAGATCCCAGAATTTTATATGCATTCCTAATCTATCACAGCTTCTGATAAAAAAGTAGGCATTTTTATAGATGAAAATAAAACTCCTTCTATAGCTTATTCCACTTTTGTATATATAATGAAGAACTATAATTGTATATGATGCTTTTTAGAGATTAATTCTCTGTAACAAAATTTCGAAAGGAATGGGAAAATAAAAAAACAACAGCCTAATGACATTGAAATTATGATTTGATATTCTTTAACATGTCAAATTATTGGAAGATAGGAACTGCAGACTTTAAAAAATTGGTCATAATTATTATTTCAAAGTATCTGGTTCTAGTTTATCAATACCTTTGATGAATTTGCTTTGTAATCATTTTGTATTTTCTTTCTTTATGGATGTTTAGCTACAAAAAATTCATGAAACGATGATCGATTGTTTCTGTTGGCAGTGATATTTTCCTTCATCATGATGATAAGTTAATGCCCAAGAACCGATCAGCATGGAGTGCACTGAACTTTCTCAGTAGTGGTGAAAACAAAGCATGCTTAACATACTGGCTAAATGTGCTACAGGTCTTTAACAAGTTCTATGAGTAAACTAGATTTTAAATTGATTTTCGGAACAAATATGGCATCAATTTCGAAATATTTAAGTTCATAAATATTTCCTTTATAGAATAACATCTAGTGAAACGGTGAAAAATCTTGTAAAATGTCATTTATCCAATCAGAATTAGGGATAACTGGAGAGAGTTGTAATTTGATAATATCAAAGGAAATCTGAAAATATTCATTTTTAAAGAGCTTAACACAGAATGATAATATGTTTCAAGAATGAAGACATTGAAGTAAATGACAAATCGGAGTATTTGAAAATAACACAGCCCTCTTGGATATAATAGAATGTGAGTAACTTTTGCCGATTTAATGGTCTAATATACCCCTTATTTGCAGAATGTTGGGAAAACAAGCCCCCCATTTTTTGTGACTCTCAATCCAGACCATACACCTAACAATTCCTTGCTCAAGTGGTCAACTGGTAATCTAATACCTTCCATTGTTGCATCAAAAGCTTCACTTGAGCTTGATCAGATTCAGGGGAAGAGAGGAATATGGTTCTGTGGTGAGAGTTTTCCTCATGTACTTAGATGAAAGACTGTATTTTTAGGTTGAACTGGTTAGTATCATTTTTTTTTTTTAAGATGAGATAGCATCATTTCAACTGAATCCCACCTTTTTTTTTCTTTTTCAGGGTATGACTGCCATCATGATGATTTCAAGGTTCCTACTAATTAATTTCTGCATGTATTTAGTGATTTACTTTCAATGCAGTTATAAGGTAGAAGAAGCTTTAAATATACGCTGCAATGCAATCACAAGTTCAATTACATTACATGAAACTAACAAATGGAGTAAAGGTTGCCTGTAGTTTTATTTTAGTGTCATTATCATCTTTCAAGTATATTTTGAGACAGTGGTGTCGGTTCATAACTGTGGATATCTTCTTCTCAGGCTGGTATGGTTGTTGCACATGCTATCTTGGGAAAGCATTCTTATGTTCTGAAGAGTCAAAGGCACTTGTCACTCTCTTTCGCAGAAACAGGAGCACGTCTTTTTGTAACCAAATTCTTGCAACAATATGTTTCAATGGGCTGCATAATGTGAGTTCTTAAAAATAATCGCCCAAATGGCTGTATATTTCAGTTTAATACCTGGCTTCTAGCTAGTTGCACTAACCTTCATGGTAAAATTCCTTGAGACTCCATGGTCATGGCATTTTATACTCGACTTTAAACCAGCTCTGATCTTGATCTTGCTGCTTTTGTCGATTTGTCTTTTGGCATGAATATCAAGTCTAAAATGTCATATATGGTGTAGTGATACAATGTTCAATTTGGCATGAACAGTTTATTAGAGGACGGAGGCAGAGTTTTCGCTTTTAAAGGAAGCATGGAAAAATGTTCTTTTAAAATAGTTATGAAGGTGCACAACCCCCAATTTTACTGGAAGGTAGACATTCCTTAGTCCTAGCACATGTCCGACATTTGTTTTTAGTTGTAATTGAATGCCCTCTATCAAGTTGAATAGTTGATATTAAAAATCAAGTGAATCTTTTGTTTCATAATTTGAATCTTGAAATGGTGCTGACAGACATTATTTGTGTTATGTCAGATTATGACAGAAGCTGATTTAGGCCTTGCAGATGCATATATCAATGGAGATTTTTCCTTTGTTGACAACGAAAATGGTCTTCTGAATCTTTTCCTGGTAAGAAAAACTTAGCCAAGTTACATACATTCCTATACGTATGTTGGTTCTTACTTTATCACAATCTTCGATGATCTATTTTTTGCAGATATTAATTGCCAATAAGGACTCAAACTCTTCTGTCTCAAGACTGAACAAAAAAAGGTTAATTATAACTTAGACCGGGAAAATCCATTAATAAATTCTGTTTATTAACACTCAGTTAATTGTAGGGGTTGGTGGTCACCTGCTCTATTCACAGCTACTATAGCTTCTGCAAAGTATTTCTTTAAGCATGTCTTAAGGCAAAATAGTCTTACACAGGCTCGGAGGAATATTTCTCGTCATTATGATCTGGTAGGTGATTATCGATTCTAAATTCATGGTACCAAACAACATATATACTCACCCTCTACAGCTAAATCATTGTAGACTCTGTTGAATAACTCGTCCTTATGGAATGAATTGATTGTCTCGGGCATATTGCTTTTGTCTTAGACATTAATTTCACTCTGTTTTGGTGTTACCTTTGTACTAGCCTTCAATCTCATATCTCAAACTCATATAAGAACCTCATGTACTAGCCCTGAATCATGGTCCTCAGTGGTAAAAAATCAGCATACAAGTAGCTTCTTCTGCTGAAATAACCATCAAGCAGAATAAGTTCTACATAAAAATACAGACATGATAATGATATCACAATCATGGTCTTGTTCGTAAGATTTTCCTTTCACCTAGTACTTGTACTTAAGACAATGGATTATAGGTTTTTAAAATAGGTTGTTTTCTTTTTTCCCTTTTTGGTATCTAGTAGAAGACTTAGAGGGAAGGTTGGAGGTGCTGGGGTTGTTTTTGTTCAGTGTCAGACATTAATTTGGGGTCTTGATTCAAAATTGAGAAACAACGCTACAAGGGCAAATTTTCACAGAAAAAAATACTCATAATTTCCTTGCAATGACCTTGTGATTTTAGGTTTGTGGCTGACCTAAAGAATTTCCTTGGTCCAGATGTTTAGGTCCTTTTGTTCACAACATCTTTTTGCAGCTGGATTTATCAGATGAAAGCTTACTAACTCCTCCCAAATTCTTTGCAGAGTAATAACCTGTTTGCTCTATACTTGGGTGAAACAATGCAATACTCCTCTGGAATTTTTAAGGTTATGAACTTATGATCCCAGTATTTATGGCTTTGCTTCAGATATACATGAACCAAGGAATATTTTCCATTATTATATTGGTGACGCTCATATTATATTATTTCACAGACTGAAGATGAAGACTTGGAGGTTGCACAGCAAAGAAAAATCAGTTCTCTTATTGATAAAGTGAGAAACTACAGTGGTCTCATATATAGTAATCTTCCTTTGTTTCCCCCCCTTTCCATGGTTATTTGTTTCATTGGTCTCCTTACTGACAAATGCAGGCTAGAATTGAGAAGTGGCATGCAGTTCTTGACATCGGATGCGGTTGGGGAAGCTTTGCTATTGAAGTTGTCAAAAGAACCGGATGCAAATACACTGGCATCACTCTATCAAAAGAGCAACTTAAATTTGCAGAAGCTAAAGTGAAGGAAGCTGGACTTCAGGTAAGGTCATAGTGGTGGCCTGAAATTAACTGTACTAAAAACCACTTCCTATATTTTTTCTACTCTTCATTTTCTTGAAGTACCCGTGTTTAACACCCATGTCTAACATTTATTCAGACATATGAAGATATGACCCTTCAAATACATGGAAAACTTAGAAAAAAAATTAACTGTACCTATATAGGACACATACGTGTATCCGACACTTACACTCAAGTCCGAGTAACATAGCCTACCTCAGTTTCGTCATATTGTTCTTCCTATTTAAACTCAACAAATACCCTGCTTCCAGGACAACATCAAAATTCTTCTCTGTGACTATCGCCAGTTACCTACAACATGCAAATATGACCGAATCATATCTGTGTAAGTTACATATTCCCCCGATAAATTTATACTATTATACAGTCACACGAAGACTAATGCCAGGGTTTCTAATTCCTTTCTCCAGTGAGATGATCGAACATGTTGGCAATGAATATATTGAGGAGTTTTTTCAATGCTGCCAGTCATTATTGGCTGAGGATGGACTTCTCATCCTTCAGGTAATGATGAAATGCAAACAACTTACAAGATTCTAAGCTGTAGCTGGCCAAATTAAATGATCCAGGTATCTGTTTTAACCTTAAAAGTTCTGCTAACGGTTAACAATGGTGGTCATTCATTCTCAGTTCATATCAATGCCAGAGGAGTTTTTTGACGAGTATGTCCGACATTCAGACTTTGTGAAGGAATATATCTTCCCTGGTGGATGCCTGCTTCCTCTGAGTAGGATTTTATCAGCCATGGCAGGTGCATCCAGACTCAGGTAATAGCCTATGTTTTTTGACGCAGCTTTATCTTTGTTCTATTCTACGTCACTGCCATTCTTCATTTTCTTTAAAGTACTCATCTCCAACACGTATTTGGATATAGATATGGGGTATGATCTTCTAGATATATGAAAAAACTTAGAAAAATTTGAGCATCCCATCTCAGGAACATACTCATATCCGGAGTAACATAAGTTCTAATTTTTTTTTTCCTGCAATTAATTGAAGGAATATGTGTGCAGTGTGGAGCATGTGGAAAATATAGGATCTAGCTATTACCAAACACTGAGATGCTGGAGAAAAAATTTCCTAGAAAATCAGAGGTACTTTAATGACTATTTTCCTCCATATATTTTTGGTGCTGTTCCCTCATTATTTTAGTCTTTGTTGTTATCAGCAAAATTGTGGAATTGGGATTTGATGAGAAGTTCATCAGGACATGGGAATACTATTTTGATTACTGTGCATCTGGTTTTAAGTCTCGTACACTTGGAGATTACCAGGTAAATTAAATTCCATGAAAAATGAAAGAGCAGAAATTTGGATATATCTATTTACATATTTGACTTATCTATTTGAAATATGTTTAATCATATGTGGAAGTGGGAAATTGTTTTGCATGCTTCATTACTCTAAAAAGTGAAAAACCAAGGAAATGGAAGAAACTTAAACTCTTTACACTCCTTAATCACATATTCATATTTGGGACTTCAATTTCAGTTCCTTCTGGGGATAGGCGTGGAAAGAAGAAATTTTCTTGGTACCATAATAAAGTGTTTTTTTTTTTTAACCGAAACTTTTCAATTTTTCTGAAGGAACTCATATTCGACACTTGTTTCTGAGAGATATTTAGATATGCATACAAAAGTATGATATTGTTAACACATGAAAAAACTTTAAAAAATTAAATATATTTATTTAAAGACACATACTCATACTATGCTTACCATGAGTTAGTATAACATAGGTTATTATACTTCATAAAACTATACACGTTCTTTGAAATTATTCTGGTTGAAAGATTTGCAGCCACATTTGTTATAAGACCTAGACTGCATTTGGCCGGTGTTTTTACATTTTGTTTTTTTTTATTATTTGTTCCTTATTTTCAGTTATTTTTTATTTTTATTAAAAACCAAAAGAAAAGGCAAAAATCAAACGGACCGTTAATTAATTTGATAAAATTTAGCTAATTGTATGCTTAAAACTCAGTAGCGGAATTTCCTATAAAATTTTTGCAGGTTGTATTTTCAGGTTCAGGCAATTTTTCAGCACTTGGCGATCCATACAAAGGTTTCCCTTCAGCATACTCATATTAATCAAAGTGCCACTTTATTCTGCTCATGTCTGCAGCTCCCTCCCAACTTCGTTGATATGCTTTGTAAGAACTATGAACATGAACCTAAGCTAATAAATATCTGCCTGTACTTGCTACAGTCATGTATGTATAAGGACTAAGTCTTTCAAGTCTAAATTCTAATATTAACAAAAAATAAATAAATAAATAAACTTAGCAGTCAAACAAGATAGTCGACTAACTCACTTCCAAAGTTAGTTGTTCAGTTGGCCGACTAACTAGAAAGTTTGTATTAGGGTTCATTTGGATTTTAGGTCATAAAATGACATCTCAAATGAAATTTTAATGAGATGCTTCTTACCTAAAATTCAAGTGAATCCTTTGCCAACTAATTTCATAAATATATATATATATATATATATGTGTGTGTGTGTGTGTGTGCGTGTGCGTGTGCGTGTGCGTGTGCTTGTAGGCTGAGTTTCTACCAACGGATGCTGCTGCTAATGAGACTGAACAAGTCATTTCTAGTTAGTGATTAACGTCTAAAATCCTTTGCTTATAAATGCTTTCAGCATTAAAATCCCGAGAATGAATGAATGCTTGTAGCATGAACTCTAACTCCTCTCACCAAACCGATAATCACTTCAACTGCCTAGGTTAGTTAGGTTGTCACTATAAAACCACTCTACTTAAAGCAACCCCCAACTTCCAGGCCTTCCATTGAATCATTATTAGCATGTTACCTAAAATGTAAAATTAAAAAAATAATGTGGTCATGAGTCATAATGATGATTATATCAGGGAGATGTTTTAGGTAATTTACTCTATTTTTTTAATAATAAAAATCAGATAATCAATGTTAAGAAAATTATCAATTATTATATTTAAAATAATCTTATTACAAAATGTTTTTAATCTGTTGGATAAAAACATTATTATAGACAACAACATTAAAGAATAACCTTAAAAAGATGTTAATAAAATTTTTATTAATTTGATAGTTGGTTTCTCTCATTTGATATGCATTGCACATATATAAAAATTAATTTTTTTTTAAATAATTAACTTACCGACTCAAATAATTTCTAATCAAGTTTTTAGAACTAACTCCCCACTTAAATTAGATAAGGATATCATTCATCCTTCTATAAAGAAATTAAGATGGATGGAGTATTGTTGTTCTCAATGATATCAAGGACAAAAGTGGAAAAAAAACATTTGTGGAGACTAGAGAAATAAGAAATTTATTACTTCTTATTAGTAATTACATGGAGCTTCAACAAAATCATTCACGTGATGATAATAGGAAAGAAAAAGGCCTACAACTAATTAGTTAATTAGATGTGCCCCAATTCTGAATTAATTAAAGCAATACCATTCATGCATGTAGGCATAGTAAAGCTAATAGTTTTAGCGATCCC